>JBBBVU010000015.1:28838556-28851157 GCA_037177055.1 Atherinosoma microstoma | reverse complement strand
GATGTGGTGGAACGGGAGATTCTCATCATGGATGTTCAGCAACTGTGTGATGCTATCATGTCAATATGGAGCAAAACTTCTGAAGAATGTTTCCATCACCTTGTTGGATCTATCACACCAAGAATGAAGACAGTTCTGGAGGAAAAAGAGGGTCCAACCCGGTACTAGAAGGTGGACCTGATAAAGTGAGTGAATATGAGTTTCCATCATGTCGACTGAGCGGACCAAAACTTTCCCTTTGACACTCTCTGAGCCTTTATAGCGATGCTGCTCTGTGTTAAATGTTTTCTTGTGAGATGAGGCTGAATGTATGATACGTTTAGTTTCTCTGATCAGCTCATCCACACAACGCTTATTAAATGACACACTATTAATCGATTTGTTTTATCAGCATGATAGTAAATATCTGATCATTTCAGGTAAACAGTATTTTTATTCAGGACTAATGTCTGTTCATGTCATCTGACTACTTCTGTTTTGCTTCTTTGAATTCTCCATTTTAGAAGCAAATATAAAACATTTTTTACCCCCCTACATTTATTCATCATAATGATTATCACTATAACTAACCGCATCAACATGGAAGCAGCAGGGATATCCCGCTCTAAACTTAGTAGCTTGAACTTTGAAATAACTACGTTATAATATTTTTCCCATTTTCCAGCATTGATCTAAGCAACAGATGTCAGACTGGTTAGAAGGGACAGAAAATGTCAATTTGCAGGGATAAAGATTAGCCAGATGTGAACGTACTGCATCTTTTCATGATTAGAATTACAAAAATAAAGCCAAAAATATTTTGAGAAAGAACTTAAATGTCTGTAAAGCTCAAATGAACAGACTGTCTTCAGTCTCACCTCTTCAAGTGTTGTTACGTTAATCCTGAACAAAACACAGATCTTTGCCTGTTGCTTCAATTCTGCAAAAGTCTGTGCACCGAGGACCTGAACTTTATGTGCACATAATGGACAGTTTATGTCCGTTTCTTATATGATGACTTGTTTTATAAAGAAAAGAAAAGAAACCTCTATGAACAGTGTTTAATTTGCCTCTTTATTCGCGTTCAGTTTTGTGGAATCACACGGTGGCCTCTGACCTCTAAAGACATGACTTGAACCACTTTCTTTCCATTGGGACCTGGAGGAGGGGAGGGCAGTTAAAGGTCAAATGTCACTGAAGCCCTCAGAGGATCCTCCTGGGTGAAGATCCTCGAGACTTTTCCCATAAACCAGGCCACTGTGGCCAGGTTTCACAGGTCTGCCCTGCAGCTGCCCCGAGGCTTGAATACATCTGAGTGTTTACAGGACGATGCTTTACCACAGGCCACAAAGACCCAACCATTTCCCCAATCAGTGGCACACTTGTTAATGTACGCCACTGCAGGGGGGTTCCTACTTTTCTACCAAAAAAGCATGGTGTGCCTGTTTGCTAGTTTTGTTAAAGGAACTAACATCCTCTTTGTTGTATCTGCTGTAACATCAGGATGTGATTTATAATGTAAATAGATGCACGAAGCAGCCTGTGTTTGACTTCATACAGTAACAGTAGGTCACACATCATGAAATAAATGAGAATTTGCTCATTTGCATGTCAGACGGTGTCAGCAAAGTATACAGCAAGCACTGATAGGGAATCCACTCAGCCAGAAGAAAACTGTTTGCTCTATCCACAGTGGAAGAGAGGGGGAAAAAAATCATATTAGCAAAAATAAATGTTGGTGGGTTGTTAGAGAGTCTGATTATGTGTGTCTCAGGCAAATTGGCGGTAATGAGTCAAGAGACTGCGCTCGTTCACGTACATTAAAACAGCGATCATTAGGAAATTAGGGCCTAGATTAATCCTGTTAATGACACACTGGTGCTCATGGGAAAAAAAGACGGCCCCCAGATGTCGGGAAGCGGCGGTGTGATGAAGCATCGACTGCGCGCAATGGTTCCTGCTCCCGCCTCCCCTCCCTACCCCCCCACACCCCCCTCTCATCACTCCCTTCCTGCTCCTGCACAGCGCCACCACTTGAAATGCAAACGAGGGGGGCCGCAGCCGCCTGCTAATGAGAGCAGATCCCAGAGATGAGAAAAAGATGAGGAGAGAGAGAGAGAAGGAGAAGGGAAAGTGAATAAATTAAAAAGAAGAAGAAGGGGGAAAAAAAGGAGCGATCTGAACTGAGGATAAGACGCAGCAGCAGGAACTCTGATGTCCCCAATTAGGAGGGATGTCACCCCCTGTCTGGGCCGTAGTAATAAAGCCCTCACTCTGTATTCGGAATCACATGGCTCCAACACTGTTAACATCCTAATATCTTGGGCGTGCGTGGTAACATTAATTACTTGGCCATTTGGATGGCTCCTGAATCTCCTTAATGTTTGCTTCCAAATGGAAATCTGAGCTCGGGCTTAGGAGTGTTACATTAGAAAATAATAAGTAATATTTACCCAACCAGCAAGCAGTCGTGCCTGCTACGCAACCGCTCCAATTTCTCCTATTGACTGTTTGGATATAATGTCCTCCTTTACAAAGACAATTACTCTGTGAATAGTGATCCCTACAAATGGCTTCTTTTCCCTCCACTTTTTTTTTTATTTTCGCTGTTTGAGAGAAGCCATAGCCGCATTTAGATTGAATTACAGGTGTGTGAATCTATGCAAATCTCTCCCAATCTATTCCTATCAGGAGAGTCCAATAATTGAAAGGAGAATCTACCCAAACAACTCCTGCCGGCATTAAAATTCATGGTCACCTTGAAAGGCATGTATCCAAGTATCCGATCGGTTGGCTCTTCTCCGTCTCTGACAAACAAACACTGTTGTTCTTTGAGTCTTTACCACGCCACGATGAGGAACGGTGAAGGAACGAACACTCTTCAGTCTGTGACTCCAAATACTCAGCTTTCATCTGGTGGAAGCCATGTCTACTGTATTATTTTCAAAGTGAAGTGAACCCTAAAGAAAAAGGGTAAAGCCATTTGGTGTGTGTACACAGCAGAAATGTGTTCTTTGGGGTGGCAATATGAGAGGAGCCCTGGATAAAGGAGAAAAAAGATTACAATTTTCCCCCCATGTTGTGGTGGCAGAGCTGCCAGTGAGAGGCTGAGGAGAGCAGTGAATGTAATGGTTGTATTACTGCGCTCTGCGATGCATTATTAATGCAAACGTGATCAAGGCAGGTGGACAAGCCCAGGAGAGATAGCGCTGCTTAATGAACAGCCCCCACCTCTCTCGGAAGAACAAGGCCTGGCAGCTGTTAGTGTTGCACTGTGAGGTGTGAGCTGTTGTACCTTTGTGGTTAAGGTAGCCCCCTATTTAATTAACAAATAATCTGCAGCCTCTCCTAATTGACTCTGTGGACAGACCAGTACATGTGTCAGAGCCGTGGTCGTGCTCTATGCATTTAAACGAGAACAGAAACAGTTGTTCATGCATCCAATATTTGATTTTTTTTCCCCCTCTTTAATACAAATAGATCAATTTACTTTACATCGTTTCAAGTCAACAAGAAGGACAAGGAGAGGGCCTCTGCAGAGGAGGCGACATAAACTCCCTGATAGCTCCTGATATCATCGTACTAAAGACAGATTTAAATTTACTAAAGCATAATACATTACATTGCATGTATTACTGCAAAGAAATATTCTAAAAGAAGTCATTTCCTCTGCTACGTTGCACAGAAATGGAGTTTGCAACATGTCAGTGAGTATCAGTAAAACTGCTCTGGAAACAAGGAGCTGCAGCCACTAATCCGGCTGAGGTGCCATGCTTCTTTCTGAGAGGAACATGTGATTATTTAGACGCTGTTAAATACACACACGGTGTACATGGCTAATAGGAGTGTTGTAAGGGCTGCTTTTATGGAGGATAACACCCATATTACTTATAATTTGTATTTAATTTTTGGAACGTAGCACACATAGAAATGTCAAAGCGTTGGCTCTATCAGATGTTTTCAAGTCACATACTGCCCCCTGGTGTTGGAGTGGAGTACTGCACAATCAGAGCCTGGCAGTCAGGTCCCTGTGGGAGAATCTGCCTCACTTTCAGATGCATTGTGGCAGGAATGTTGTTCACAGGTTAAAAAGAAGATTAATCATTGCCCAAAAATGTCTTTTTCAGGTTAGAAATGGTGATGCTACAATAGAGCATATTTGGGAAAACTAGCTTTGCCAAATCCCTGCATGACTGTCCTCCTCATGGTCAACAGGCCACATCGGGGTTAGGTCAGCTGAGAATCCACACAAGAAAGGGGACCAGAGGCTTTTTTCCAGTATGGTGGCGTGTTTACCAGCATGTACACATAGAAAAACATTTGGGATTCCTTTCTAGTCAAACCCCCTAGGTAGTGCCAATTTCAATCAGGTGAGCATCCCCCCCCCCCACCCCACCTCCAGCATGGGACCCCATGCTGTTTTGCAAGAGACAGCAGCCGAACGGGCCTGCAGGGAACTCCAGTGAAGGAGAGTAGATGTAAGGGGGAACATTCATGACCAGTAAAGACTTTGATAAGAAAGTCAGACCTTGTTTACAGTGTCTCAGTGCTGATTAGTGCTCAGCAGCAGGGATGCATAAAGTGAAAAGATGGGGTGGCAAGTTGAGAGGTGCAGACACACACACACAAACACACACACACACAGCCACATTTCAACAGGCGAAGACACAAAGAGACACTCCGACTGATTTAAGCATGTTCAGATCCTCAGATCAGGGTTAATGGAATACTTATGGATGTAGTGTGTCTGAGGCTGATGGAAAGATTGAGGGGGAGGTGGGATTTGGGGTCACAGCGCCGCTCGCCGCCTCGGTGAAGTCCCTGCTAACCATCAGAGCGCATCCCTTCGTCAGGCTGGATTAAGAGCGTGTCAGGCCTGACGGAGGTTTATACATCACACGGGACGGGTGCATCACGGCGACAATGACACCTACATCCTGCCCTTTTACAGAGGATTTGGTCATGGAAGAGTTATTTACGACTCCAGATATGGACAGACATACCGGGGAAATTATTCTAGGATTATACAGATGATGCTCCAAAGTCATCAGTGTTGTGAATTTGAATGAGATGATAATATTTTGGGGTGTGAGGGCAGATAGAGCTGTGATATGTTCCAAGTGTTTGAGTCTGGATTGCTGAAAACTGGTCGATATGTGCTGGTAGAAGCCATGCGCTCGGTCCTAAGACAGGCAAAGGAAACCTCGTGAATCACTCACGTTTCTCAATTCGCTGTGAAGAGTGAAGATGGAAACTGTCAGTGCTTAGAACTTGTTTAGATTTGATCAGCTCTGAAGTCATCCCAAACCAAGGTAAAACTAACCGGTATTACCAGCATGAGCCAGGGGTACAATTGTATCTCAGAACAACTTGTCATCATGTTTCAACCGAGCAAAAAATAAACATTTGGATACTGTGAAGCCAAGAATTGATTGTGGCTTTGGGGAGGGTAGTATTGTAGCCCATGTAGCTTTGCCTCAGGCTGAAGCTTACCAGTGCTTTTATACATAGTTTATTCCTACCTGTTCTCGCTCCATGTCTTGGACCTGTATGATAGTATCTGCTTCAATTCCCCAGTCTGAGCAATCTGTTTGAATCCACAAGCTTGTGAATAAAACAAGCCTGCTCTCCTGCTCAGCTTAGTGTATAATGCAGGACCTCGCCATTGGTCATGAATTGACAAAGTCCACATAGAGCTATATCCCACACCCCTACCTGCTGGAAATAACCACACAGCAGATATGCTACAATCAAGCAATGAGGAGGGAGGAAATGCATGACGGCAGAACAAACTCTCAGGGAGAAGAGAAGGGGAAAGGAAAAGCTTTGGGTGAAGATGAGCAGAAAATGGGACATTATGTTTGGAAGGTGGAGGGGTGGGGGTGAACTCCTGAATTCAACCTCCTCAAAAGCACACTTCAAGGTGCAGAGTGGACACCGGACAGGGGTGCAGGGCGAGGCGTGCTAACAAAGCCACAGCCACCAGCCTGGTCTCAGGGAAGCGCTGAGTCTGAATATTTCATGGCTCCTCCAAGCACAAAAAGACTGCAAAACTGAGCTGCCTCATTTAGAGCCATGTGCTCGCAGAGGGTCAAGACCTGAAAACAGAAGGCCACACATCAAAGACACATATGCAAGAACCAGTGGCATCTTTATTTGCTTCGCATATTGTTGATCATCAGCGTAGATACACAACAAAGATTCTCAAGCATTACTTCTTTTAACACTTGAGACCATTCTCTCACGAGTTCATTAGACTGATGTGTTGTTTTTGACTGTAAATGCATAAAGTCGCTCTTATTAAAGCAACCCCTGACGAGCTAGGTGCAAAATTTACATTCACTCACTTCTCCTAACAGCACAAAAGAGAAAACAATGGGGTGGTTTATACCCTGCAGACCCTAAAGGGAGGCGTTTAGCTTCTCGTGACTTTGTGTGCAAAGCAACCCAAACTCCCCGTGCAGGCGCATGGCAGAGAACAACAGCGAGAACTTAAGGGCTGTCTCTGACAAAAGGGAGCAGGATAGCGGCATCTGAAACCCTTGTGTACCTCTTCTCCTATTCCCTCCCTAATCAATATCAAAAGCAACAAAAAACACAGGCGCAAGGACGACACACACACACACACAATAAACACACGCAGAAGCAAGCAAATGCCTGTTTAGTGGGGGGAGAGAATTAGAGCGTGCCGCCATCTCTTCGTCTTACCTGTCATTATCTGCTTTAGCTCTTAATGAGTGCTCCTCTTCACTTGGTCACATCACATTTGTTTTATACAAGTCCCTTTGAACAGCTGAGAGATATTGAGCCTCCTTTGATCATGAAATCCGTCTGAATTTCAAATCAGATATGAACCCCCCACACACACACACACACGCACACCCCTCCCTCCACCCCATATCTCAAGCTAGGTCGTCTCCACATTTTCAGTCACTGTTTTGTTTGTTTATTCACCAGCAAAGGGGGAAAAAAGGAGGGTGAAATAAAAAGAAAGAGTCTGACAAAGAAAGAAAAAGTGAAGATCTGGGATCCAGGGGCATGTGGGCTGTATAAATTCTGCTATTATTAATTAATGTTTATTAATTTAACAAAGAAACAATAAAAGAATGAAAGGGGAAGACTGCCACAAGATGCTGCCTACTGTTTTTTATTATATATTTTGTTTTTTGAAGGCAGCCGTCTTCTAATGATGACCCTTGGCATGCTGTGGCACCTGGGACCTCCCCTAGCATGAGGGAGGCTGATGAAAATTAGCCCATTCACATTTCAAACAGAATTTGGCCTGGCCCCTGATCACAGTGCAGGGGGCCCCCCTCACGGTCCTGCAGAGAGAACACGCACCAGCAGAAAAAGCTCTCCACGCGGCCCGAGCCTCTCCCCTGGCAATCAGTGCGGGAACACATGGTGACATGACTGTGGGACGCGAGCGGTCTGGATGTACTCCGGCTGTTATTCCCTGTTAAAAGATTTAAACCATTGGGGTATGATAGGTCCCTTTGATGTTTGCTAAGCACAGAGCTAGGGAACAGGGAAGAAGGAGAAGAAGGGAGGGGGGCGTGAGGCGAGGTATGGTGGTGATGGTAGCGGTGATGCGGGGCAGAGGCTTGTTACTAGAAGGCAATCATCTTTGTGGAGCCACACCAGAGGAGGGAGGAGATGCGGAGAAAGCAGCCACGCCGACAAAGGGAAGATAAAAGACAGAGGTTGAAGCCGGGGCCAAGACCCACTGTGTAGCCCAGATTACTGCCAGCACAAAGTTCTGCCACTTCTACCACTCCGGCAACTTTTACACTCCTAATTGCCCCAATTTGGCTCTTATATATGGAGGTGGCAAGGGTTAGCATACATCCCAGTTACAGCTATACATTTTTCCTACTCTAGGTTCCACAGGAGTAGGAATCGGTTTCCTTTCCAGTCATCGGCTGTTCTTGCTATGCTGATGTTTCACTTTTGGAGCATGGAAGGATTATTAGAGTATCTATAATGGCTAGACAAGATAAAGAAAAAAAAAAGTTATACTGTTACTCAAACTGTAACTTATAAACAACCTGGTTGTGTCCCAACTCAGTATGTATAATATAAACCACCACTAGATGTACACAAATCTGGTCAGACTGCACAAATAAAGATTTTAAGGAAAATTAGCAAAAAAAAAAAAAAACCTGAAGATGTCAAACAAAACGAACCCAACTCACTTCTCTCCCGATGTTGCTCAAGTAAAACCAGAGGTTTCAGTTCTTTAACCTGGTAATCTTTAACCTCTCAAAGTAAATGAGAAATTTTCTCCATAATATTCATGTTCTTAATGTCTGTAGACATCTAGGAACCTCAGAGAACGTTTTCCCTGAGCCATAAATGTTGTCTGTTACTATGCCTGAGTAAAATGCAATAAAACAGGGCAAATGTGTGATGTCTCTGGCTAGTAGTGGATAACTTCATCCCAACAATGATTCATTCATCACCTTCAACAACTAAATCCTTTTCTAAACATGAATGTTTGACCTAAAATACACTTTCAGTCTTGTTCTGTGAAAGTCAAAACCATTGTCCAGTTTTATTAGTTTTTTTCATCGTAGCTGATTATGGGCTATCTGTCATTTTTTCATCCCTTATGAGGACCAATCAGGGTTAACCCAAACAAAGTCGATTTTATAGCCTAAATCAAACTACATAGTTTATAATTCCTAAACCTAACCAACTATCTTCATTGTTTCAAAGTAACTAGTTACATTACAAAGCAAGCTTGTTGGGTTCAGGTTGGGTCAAGTTCTCGGGATTCATTGTTGATCTTATAGAAAGACTCGAGTTATTAGTAATATTTCCCTTACAGCACAACCAACAGCTTCTTCTTTAATCTCCTCGGTGTGATAGTTTTAGCCAGGTTGGCCGTACAATGTATTTGTTTGGGGCTGTAGCATCACCAGTGTTGTGGAACTGTGATTTGCCTGCAGTAGTAGTCCAGGGTTCACCCTGATGTAAATAACACCTCTATGTAAACGCTGCCCTCTCAGCCATATATTTACCCCTCATTTCTACAAAGTAGTATTCGTGGGATGGTGATCTTGTGTTTCTTGGCTTACCGTCTTGTGTCTAACCCTTCTACTGAACCCTGCCACCCCTCAAACACAGACTTTCAGATCTGCTAAAGATGCTAATTCGCTGCTTTTGCAATAGTTCCTTTCAACGTTTCCTTAAACACAATTATGTCAACGACAGAGTCATAAAAATGATGTTCCTCTACTGTTTCCCAAACTTCGGAGACTCCGGGTTGCATCGGGTCAGTGCAGGCAGCACATCTTTGTATAACTTGTTGACTCTTCCTCCTTAAATGAAATATCTGTCATGTAGACACCAGGGGCCTCATGTACAAAGGGTTCGTACGAACAAAAAAGTGGCGTACGATCATTGTCACGGCAAAGTTGAGATGTATCAAGGGTGAAATGACCGTGGAAATGTGCGGTGCCTCACGTCAACTTCTTGGCTGGCGTACGAACGTTTCTACACTTGTTGATGCTTTGGCGACACTTAGAGGTGCTGATTGGAAACTGTTATAATAAGTAAAAGTGAAAACACACAATCCCCAGACTGAGTAATGTGATTATAGGAGATGCACAAACAATCAACACTGATGAACAATTAACACACCTGTGTCTGCAATGTGTATAAAAGCGCAAAGTGGTGCAAAAACCATGGCTGCTTTATCGGTGTTACAAGACACAGCAAACGGTGCAATACGCAGAGAGCCAGAGGATCTACTGGCTAATGATGATAACTGGCTTGTCAGCCGCTTTAGGTTCCCGAGGACATTCCTCCTGGAACTTTGCGCAGAGCTGAGGCCGGGCTTGGAGTGCAACAAAGCCATGCGCTCTCTTTGCGCAAACAAGTGCTAACCACGTTGGGTTTCCAGGCAACCGGGACATTCCATAGGGAGCTGGCAGACCAATCAGGTTTGTGCCAGTCGACCCTGAACCGAGCCATGCTAGCCGCGTGCGGGATAGGATTATATGCATGTCACCCGGGTAAATCCAGTTCCCACAATGCAGCTGAACAGGTCAACATTAAAGAATAATTTGCGACTGCACATACATTACAAGCAGTGCCTCAAATTCGTTGTAAGTGAAATTCTTTTTTTCCCTTCCCTGTCATGCGCATTCTGCTCGTGCAGAGAGGGGAATAGTTACAGGGCTCATTTAAATAGGATTTGCGTATTTATGTGGGGGCACGGACAGGGAGGGGTCAGGTACTCCAACATGTGCATTCAATTCCACGTTGATTGGGATGTACAAAGGAAATGTACTTGGATTTGTGCATACAAAGGTACTATATTTAGATATAAAACTAATATAAACGTACTATATTAGCGTGGAGTGGTAGCCTGTTGATGGGCTTGGGGCTGGAGGACCCAAGTTCAAGTCCTCAGACTGGCAACAGAGGTGAACCAGAGCGGGGTCCTGAGCAAAGTGGATAAAATGTAGGGGCTAATTTCCCAGTTGGGATGAATAAAGTATAAGATATATATTAAATGGCCGATTTTGTCTGAGAAAAAGAGGATGGTTGAAATGTCTCCTGATGCTAACTTAGATTTGCTCAGGTGTACTTGCAAGCTCGGTCCTTATACAGTTGAGATAGTATTGATATGCAATAAGAGTGAATTAAGTGTTAAAAAATGGCTGGGGTTAACCAGAAATCTGACGAATGAGCTTACATTGTAGCTGTGTGCCAGTGTGTGGCTAAATCCCCCTTCACGGTGCAGTGTTTGGGAGACAGATGGAAGACGGTGTCTGCAAAGGGAATACTAAAGATCTGAAAGCATTTTAGCAACAATTAAAATCTTTGATGGTTTAATCTGTTCACATCAAAAGCAACAATCCCTCTGTTTGATTTTCTTTTGATGACACAGTATAAAACTGATTGAGCCAACTGTTAGCAAACAATGATGTAAACTGCCGGCTGAGAAGAGCTCTGCTACACAGCGCTTATACCACCACTGTACTGTAAAGATGGCATGAAAAATGAGTGCTTAAAAGTGGAAATTATTCTTAATATTATGATTATAAATCAGGGATATTTATAGGATGAAATCTCTAGATTCCTCAACTTTTTTTCCAAGTAAAACTGTAAAAAACAACAGAATTAAAGCAGCGTTTTATTCCCCTAATCTTTTACTTAAGTGTTTGACTCCAGAGAAATCACAGAACCTTAAAAAATGCACAACATCAGAGGCAAAAGCTTTATCAAATTGCCTGAGAAGCATTATTCTGACCTATTTCATTGCTGCCTTTGTGCACGTTCATTAGACAGTTAATCACAGGAGGGAGTACGTCATAGTCGAAGGGATTAGTTGAGTCAGGGAGGCTTTTTGACTTTCTGACAGAGTTCCACTGGGTCCTCACTTTTCTTCAAAAACTCAGCCTTCTGTCTTCCCCAGAGACTCTCACAATCTGACATTCTCCAGGAAAGGAATTAATTTACTTGTCTTTGAATTAAAAGCAATTCGAAGGCAGATCTGAACCGTCTGCGTGTTGATGGTCTAATAATGCGTCCCAGTCTTATTGCTGTTACTAAACTGTTGTTGTGGTTTTTTTCCCCCTTTCAGTCAAAACTGTCAAACCAAAAGTGTTTCCACAGCTATTGTTTTGAATTTTAACTTAACATGAGGAATGTATGTTTCCTTTCTAATTTACACATCCTTAAATTGAAGTCAAATCACATTCCTTCCTGTTTGTGTCCAAGACCACTGAGATTCGCACTCACGCATCGCATGCGGTATGTTTACATTGGTCTAAAAGCAGTGTAAATTGAATTTTGCTGTATGTTCCAGACAGTGACTACAAGTGTAAAGTGGCTTGTACAGAGTTGTACATACCACTCCTCTGGGGCCCAACCCTCCCTCATTGTTCCATCAAGGCTCAGGATGATGGCTCTGAGAGCTGGAAGAAAATAATCAATAACTCACAAGGCATCCAGCATCCAGGAAGCTTCTGCTGTAGATTAACTTGACAATGTGGATGAAAAAGGAGAAAAAGCTTCTCTGGATATCTGTTTGTCTGCTCCGGCTCTCAGATGTGGCAGGGAAAGAAGTACCAAACAGGGAGCAATTGAATGCAAAATGCTTGTTTTTTTTGCAGACTTTTCTGCACGTGCAGCCCACCCCCCCGACCCCTTGAGGCAAGACCAGCAGAAACCCGCATCGCATCAGAAGGTGACATATCAAAAACCATGTCAGAAAAAACAGTCAGTAATGGTTGCTGAAGACGTGGCAGCAGTTCTAGTTTTCGACTGGGCTCTTTTCTGTTGCTCCCCTGTCGGTTGGGGCTGGATGGGAACGAAGGGAAAACTCACTCTCGGGCCTGCCATGTAGAAATAGGATTTGATCTTGACGGCTTTGTGACAGTTTGGGATGAGGGATAGCGGTTAGTGCTGAACAAGAGACACTGAGCTGATCAATGGGACTTTTCAGACGAGTGCTGCGTAAAAGCTCCCTCATTATCAGCATTAATAATCAGTGTCATCTTTTTCTGGGAGGAAATCAGGTTAGATTAGGGTTAACCCTTGTGTGGTGTTCATTTTTTTGTTACTCAGCCAGTGTTCATGGGTCTGGTGGACCCGTTGCATTTTTGCA
>JBBBVU010000015.1:28802838-28813129 GCA_037177055.1 Atherinosoma microstoma | reverse complement strand
CCTGATGGACGTTTTCCTTCCTGGTTCTGGTTCTGATGGAGGTTTTCCTTCCCGGTTCTGATCCTGATGGAGGTTTTCCTTCGTGGTTCTGGTGTTGATGGAGGTTTTCCTTCCTGGTTCTGGTTTTGTTGGAGGTTTTCCTTCCTGGTTCTGGTTCTGATGGAGGTTATCCTTCCTGGTTCTGGCCCTGATGGAGGTTTTCCTTCCTGGTTCTGGTCCTGATGGAGGTTTTACTTCGTGGTTCTGGTTCTGATGGGGGTTTTACTTCGTGGTTCTGGTTCTGATGGGGGTTTTCCTCTGCACTGTCTCCTTGTGTAGCTCAGGATGGAGGATTGAATGGGGTTGAACTGGGTTAATCTTAAATAGACAGTTATTATAAATTGGACCAATCTAAATATATAAATTGTTGTTTAAATTGGATAATAACTGGACTACAATTGATTGGACCGTGTCTGTAAAAGTGCCTTGAGATGACTGTTGTGACTGTGCAAATATAGCTGAACTGGATCGGACCATGTTTCTGTAATATGGCAGCATTTTTGCAGACTTGTGAAATGGACCTGGAGAAGGAGACACTTGAACCGGGACCTGCTGAAACTTCAACCTGAACCACATCCTTTCTGTGCATCATGTTTTTCCTCTGCATCTCCCCAAAAGAAACCACTTTTTGCAATAATCAGACCACCCAAACGCACCGCAGCGTCAGTGTGAAGCCATGACATGTTAACTACATGTGATACTTTCTGTGCATAAGAAAGAAATACATGTTTAAATGCGTTGATCGCATGAAGGTCACTTTTTGACAAAGAGGCTCCGGAGCAGGATGAGACCGGCTCCAGCAACAAGACGCATCCATGTACGCAGAACAAGAGGTGGAGCTTATATCCGTGAAGCCCTTAACGTAGCACCAAAACCTGTGTTCCCATCAGAAAACACACAGGCTGCCCTCATTAAACCAGAACATCTACTGGTTTATATTTAGCAGTCTGCCCAGTCAAGGAAATCTCCACCGTCAAGTAGCTCTGCAAACTCCCCCGAACCACAGCATTGTCGTCACGTTTTTACACCTTGTACAACTGAGATGAGGACCCCCACTATGATATAATGGTAATATACGCACCTTCAGCGGATTTGATCCAGTTAGGGGGAAGCCAGAGGTTCCGAACAAGCGCCCTTCTTACACGCCATGTTTCGCTGATGTCATGAAGTCTTTATTCGCAGCACTTCAACCGCAGGCCTTTCTTTTGTGCTGTAAGCAGCTTAGCTGACTACCCCCTCCTCGCTTCAGATGGTCGGGTCCTCTGCCTCTGACACGGCAGCGCAGCCGGCTCGGCAGCAGCAGCTGCTGGAGGTGCACCCGGCCCGGAATGATTCACAATGAGGCTGATGATCATCATCACTACGCTGCGCCGCTGCAGCAGGCGGGAGAAAGAGCTTTTTCTCGGTTATTCCACCTCAGCAGCTTAAACGACCACAGCCCACTGGCTCCATTTAACCGTAAATAAAAAGCAACAACAAAGTTAGGAACCGTCCTCAAAGTGCAAACTCTACATTCAGAGTGAAATCATGGAGGCTGCTGCTTCTTTAAAACATTCCAGGCTATCAGTCTGCCTACATTTATGATGATGATGATTAATAATAATACTAATGACATTTATGACACCAAGATTTTTCATCTTGGTGGGGTTACGCCTGTAACCCCATTATAGCAACGCTAAAAATGTATTTTTCCCTCTCAACAGCTTTTAATCCATTTTATTTATTTATACATCCATTTATTCATTTATGGTCAAAGATAGTCAAAATGTTTTGTTGTATATTTGCAATTTAAGCCCCTGCTTAAGGGACAGAGGTAAATGTATAGAATGATAATATTAATAAGAATTAACTGACAGGAAATTTTGGAAACGTGTAGATTTTTCATACGCCGAATTCTTCTTTTCACTCAACAGCTTTTTCCCTATTTTATTTATTTATTTATTTATTTATTTATTTATTTATTTATTTATTTATTTATTTATTTATTTATTTATTTATTTATTGTCATAGATAGTCCATAAATGTACCTCTTTGCAATTCAAGCCCCTGCCTAAGAGACAGAGGTTAAAAGTATGTAATAACAATAGTAGTAATAATAAAGGTTTCTGACAGGAATTTTTAGATGCATCTAGGACATTTAAAACATAATTTTCATACTTTGCTATAAGCTAGATTCTTCTTTTTTTTCACTCAGCAGCTTTTTCTCCATTATTTATGGATGTATTTATGTCATCCAGAGTCTAAATGTACTTCTTGTGGTATATTTGCCATATAGGCCCTGCCTCAGGAAAAGAGGTAAACATATATAATAATGATGATAATAATAATCCTTTAATATATGTAGCATTGAATCACAGTCACATTAATCCTGGTGTTTATCACAGTGCGTTGTCCTTTGTGTATGAATTAAATCCAACAGTAAATGAATAAATACATCAACTCAAGAATTAAATGAAGTGTAATATTTAGTGAAACCTGACTCATTTTTACATTTTTGATTATTATGTAAAATACATTTAGAAAACCTTGAAAAAAACTTTAATCACTGCATTACATTCACCAAAGAAAAGTTAAGAAAAGCCTTTGTAATTGTGACTTACAATATTTTCAGATATGAGATATGCAGCATCTCAGGTCTGAAAATGGAATATTGTTCACATTAATGCCAATAATCCCTGATAATCCCTGCAGAGAGCTCCACAAGTGTAGTATTCACCGTCTCCAGTGTATGTAGCAGTAAATCAAGTGGCATCTACAAAACTATTTATAATCAGTTTTCCCATAAGCAGGTGCAGATAATGTCATATGCAGGGTTTCATGGAATAATAACTGAGATTTAATTAAAAGCCAGGCTTCTTATAATGGCCAACACTCAACACAGGTCAGGCAGAGCGAGTAGTCTCCCTGCAATCTGTGAGAAAGTAGACTGGGATAATCAAACTCCACCTACAAACCCAATAAACCTGCCCACTAACCATAACCAGTTGAACTGGGTGTGGGCAGAGTTGGATTGTCCAATCATGGGTCGAAGTCAGACATACTTGCAAAAAGATAAGAATAATTTTTTTTAAAATGTGTATCTGTCCGTTTAATTTACACGGCAAAGGCAAAAATAACCTCTTTCTTTTATAACAAATATCTCATCAGCTCAATGAAATAATGGTGTTTAACATTTAGTTGTACTGAGTCAGAGGGTCAGAAACTTTGGATCAGAGGGACTCTGTGTTGTTCGTTGGTGCTTGTGTATCAAAATGAGACATCGTAGAAGTCATACTAATAATAATGAGCATCAGAAATAAGGACCTGCTCTTATTAAAAGTCCTGGTATCCTGACCAGCTGTCATTAATATAGATCTCATCTATTATTTATTAGAGGAAATATAGCGGTCAAACATAGGGCTGGGCAATAATTCGATAACGATACATATCGAATGATAGACGTGTGGCGCAATAGGAAAAAAGAGGGTCAATAAAAAGTTTGATAGAAAAACAGTCTCCCTTCCTTTTTCATTATAGCCTATCATGTAGCTTAATACTACAGTCACAAACGCAGACCCAGGCCTGCTCGGCCACCAAACCCCGACCCTCTTGAACCACAACACAGCGCACGTGTGTTGCAAAAGATGCTGCTGCAAAGGAGAGGCGAAGGAAACTGTCTGCTATTTTTTTTAAACCGTCTGCGTAGTTTCAGGAAGTGATGCAGAAATCAGGTTCTGTGTTCTGAAGCCAAAGCAGACACAGAAAAGATCTTTTACATGGACAGTTCAGCTTTAAAGCTCTGCAGATGCTCCTCTGGACAAGACTGAGGTATGTTATCTACTGTCAGTGTGAACTGAGTTACCGCTGTATGCTGCCTCTCTAATATCAGGTGCTGTGCAGCAAACAACTGATTCAGAGATCAGCTGACAGTCCCTGCAGATAGCTGCGGAGACGTCCCAATCATTCTACAAGTCATAGAAACGGCATATGACTACAAATAATGCTGGAGAAGACGACTCAAACTGGCCACACAAGGAATGGAGAATGAAACATAAAGTTATGGTGACATGCAGTTGTGCTGCATTCAGGGTTAGCTAGGAAAAAAAATCTCTAATAGTCTACTTCACACAAGGAGAACTACAACATTAAGAAATAAACAAGTCAGGATTGATGATCTGTTACGAGTCTATGTGGACTTCCTAACAGCTTATATCAGTATTATATAATAAATGTCTGGTTAAAAATATAATGAAATAAATTAAAATACAAAATATTTTTCTTAAAAATGTGATTAGTATGCAATTAATCGCAAGTTAACTCAGGACACGCATGTTATTAATGGTGATTAAATATTGATAAAAACTGACAGCCTTGGTTTCCATCCATTCATACTTTCAGGTCTGATAAAAAATGTGGTTGAATAAAGGTTTGAATTTGAATTTAGTCTGTGTGTGTTCTTTATTAAAAGTAGGCCATTGAACAATAGTATAAAATGGCCAGGGCTGCCCTTGAAATATATTTTTTTATTTTTCTATAGTTATCAATAATTATCGATATCAATCATATGATTTTTTTTTATCAATATGCTTTTTTGGTACATATATCGCCCCCCCTATTCAGACAGCAGAAGCTGCAGATAATTAATGTCTCTTAAATGAAACCAAATAAACTCACATCTGTCTAATAAAATGCCTGAAAGAGATATTCATGAGGTCTAACTCGGTAAGATTGTCATCCGGGAACCAACTGGAAGTTCAATCAGACGTAACACCCCTGCAAAGCGCTGCATTTCTATGAAGTACAAATTACATATTTCCTGAAATATATAAATATTTATTTAATAATTTGTGAGCTACTGATTCCTTAATCCTGAGAAATGACATTGTAATAATCCTGAAAGGAAATTATTTCTGTGGTTTTTAACAATTCTTTCAGACTGACTTGATCTGGGTATTTCTCCAGATCCAGCAGGTGATATGTTATATCACAACACAGCTGAAAAATGGCCTGACAAAAAAAAAAATCTGATTGAAATCTTGTGACATTTTCATTTCCTGATCAGCAAGATGCAAATACTGTTTACTAGTGTAGACCACTAACAATAGGAAGACGTAGGTATTATCATCCTTAAAGTTTAATGCACTTTAAAATGTCAGTTTTTTACAATACAGAATTGTTAAGCCAAGTTGTTACACTTAATTGCATAAGATATATCCTTTGTTTCCCCCTACTGTGGTTTATGTGAGTTAACAGTCTCTCAAGAGCAACAGAAAATATATACAGAAATAATACAGCATAAGGTTACAGGCCTACACTTGGTGTAATAAAAGAGGTTTCAGGTTAGACTTAAATTTGGTGATGAAAATATTTTATGCAGCAGTGATGATAAATATGGCTGGAAGGAGCTGTTTGATGAAGATGGAGAAGACCAATATCACACTCGTATCTCTGTAAGAAGAATAGCTTAAAGACTGCAAAGGGAAAGAGTTCGCCTGACTCTATCCAGTGTTGACTGAATAAAGACTCATTTATGCTCCCTTTACGTATGTAAAAAGGTACGTTTGCTTCAAACATCAGACATCACTGCCCTGTATGTTGGCATGGTTGTTAGGTAATACATCCACTAGAGGGCAGTACAGCATAGAGAGATCACCTCTGAGTTCAGACGTCAGTTTCAGACAACAGCAACATGCAGACAGTGGAAGAAATCATGATGTAGATTCTCAGTAAGAGATGGTAGCTCAGGCTCTGTGCAGCCATCAAATACACCACCGCTTCTTCTTTGGTCCTTTCAATGATTGCATGTCAGCTATAATGCTCAACACCGCCCCTCATGGTTTCCAGTGGTACTGCCTACGGTGGTACGCCTGTCTACGTGTTCACAAGCTCTCTGAAAATGGACCAAAACACGCATGTAAATGACACAGAAGACAACCCCATCAGTGTATTTACCATACACCATAAATGAGGCCTAATAATGTGCAGGTATGAGATTAATATAAATCTTCCCCTGAAATTTTAGTGAAAAAGAAAAGAAAAAAGATGGTACTGTATTTTACAAAAATGCTGAACTATTTTTACAAAGTTTTTGTGGCTTTATAATATTGTATTTTTCACTGTTACACAAAGTATAACAATCTAATGAAACGTCATTTTACTTCCCTTTAGGAAATTGAGGGGGGGGGGGTAATGTTGGTATTATAATGGCTTCATCTCAAAGAAATGCTCTGAACTGACAAACAGAACAATCAGTAGGCACTGTGGCTACAGTAAGGCACTTCACTCAGCCTTCATTTGGTCCCTGACATCCGAAGGCAGAGTTTCGAACAGTGTTTCCTCCACTATAAGGCCGCTGTGCTTCAAAGCACGACAGCAGCCAAGCTCTTGTGGCAGGAGCTCAAAGTGGTTGCCTTTGAGCTCCAGGTAGGTCAGCAGAGCTAGGTAGGAAATTTTTGGTGAGAGTATAGACAGCGAGTTCTTGCCCAGCTTCAGCGTTTTGAGCTTTTTGCAAAAGAACAGTTCATCCGGGAGGTTTTCAATCTTGTTACAAGTGACAGAGAAGTACAGCAGACTCTGAAGGACTCCAATTTCTGGAGGGATAAAACGGATGTCATTGTTGGAGAGATCCAGGTAGCGCAGCTTGTTGCACAAGAACAGATGCGAAGGCAGAATCTCGATCTTGTTGTTGCTGAAGTACAGACGCTCCAGGCTGCCGAGCTTTTTGATATGCTCTGGGATGTACATGATGCAGTTGTACCAAAGTTTGAGACAAGTGAGCTTTCGAAGATGCTGGAAGCTGACGATCTCCTCGATGGAGCGTAGGTTATTCTCTTTCAGGTCAAGCTCTTGCAGACTTGTCAGGCTGAAGATAGCATGTGGAATACGTTCTAGATCACAATGAACTAGCTCCAACTCGATCAGATTGATTATCTTTTTCAAGTTATTGAGCATCACGAGTTTTGTGCCGTCATTGTGTAAGTAGAGGCGCTGCAGATGGCTGGACACATCCACGATCGACTGGGGTATCTTGGTCAAATTGCTCTTGAGGGAGAGTGTTTTTAGGCACTTCATCTCCCGCAAAGACTCAAGAACTATGTTCCTGGAGGCATCAGGACTCAGTGACCCGGTAAGATAGAGTTCCTCTAAGTTGCGCAGACCGTACATCCAGTTTGGAAGTTCTCTGTTATCATCAAACTTTACGCGAAGCACTTTCAGGTTTTCTTTGAGGAAGGAGGTGGCAGTTGTGTGCAACTTTAAAGAAGACTGGTAAAGAGATAGTTCCTGAAGATTTTCCAACTGAGAAATTGAGGCAGAGATGGTGACATTGTTGATGATCTCTAGCTTGAGCGACTGCAACTCTGTCAACTCGAAGACAGTATCGGGCAAACCAGGGAGCATGAAGAGCTGCAGTTCAAGTCTGTTATTTGTGTTTGTCTGGAGTCTTTGGCGCAATTTCTCTGGAGTCCATTCATGGTTGAGATTGAGTTGTTTCAGCTTATTCTCACTAACCTCCGAGAGAAAAACAGCAAATCGTTTGGAATACAGCGGGTCGTACTGATCAATCATGTGCAACATGAAGGCAAAGTCATTTTTGACATCTGGGATGTCATTGATGCCTGTTTCCTGACGCACATACTCAAAGGAATATTCCTTCAGTGAGCGGTAAAACAGCCAGTAGGAGGTATAGAGGCTTGTCAGTCCATAGACGGCCACCAAACACAAGTAACAGTAAGCCAGCTTAGAAAACAGATGAGCCATGGTATGATTACATTCAAAGTATTCATAGCCAGTCATGTTCTGGATATCAACATGACAAAGTACTCTGTTCCGCACTTCTTTCACCAGAGAGCTGTTATAGGCAATGATCATGAGGAATTTTAACACTTTGAACACGGTCTGGCGAACATACATAAGGTAGAGGATGTCTCCTTCCTCAACGTGCAGTCGGAACTTCTTCACTTTTTCAAAAAGTGCTTTTGCTTGTTCGCCTTCTTTTTTATCAAGGACACTTGCTGAAGGTTTTTCAATGACAATCTTCTCTGGGATCGACCGGAGGGACTGTGTTTTCTCCAGACTGCCTTCTCCAGGAGTCACCACAACATTGGGCCGAGATACCCCGCTCTTTTTATGATCCTTCTCCTCTTGGTTTTCTCCAGACACCTCAGACAAAGCTCTTGTGGTCCAGGGAGAGTCGAAGCATTTGCCAAGCATTGAGATAAAATGCTCTATTTTCGAGCTTGAGCCAGGGAATTTGAACCAGAAGTTACTACACACCATGAAAACCAGAGTGTGTATGAGAACCAAATAGGGAAAGTACTTGGCATACCAATGCAGAGCCTTTTCGTAACACATCTGATTGATGAAGCTGTATTGCTGAAGATCCAGATCAGTTTTTAGGCCAGTCATTTCTCTCACAACTGAAGTATTGGGCTGCAGATGAAAGAGTGAATTCATTTCCACTTCACTGCTGTTCCCTGGAGGCAATGATATTCTCCGAGGAAGGCAGATGATTTTATCCTGCATTACCTGCAACAAAAGATAAGAAAAGAAAACAGGAAGGTTAGTTTTCAGTTTCAGAGTTTTGATGGTGTTAGAGAGAGTTAACATGTTGGCTCATATCTTCTGACTGTCAAGGCCATAACATGTAACTTGCATTTTTTGAGCCCATCTGTTCAATGTATGAATGTATGAAGAAACTGGCATCTCAGGAGAGAGCATTAACCAATCAAGTTAAACCCTAATGCAGGGATCACCAACTCTGGTCCTCAAGGGTCATTTTAGATGTTTCTCTGCTTTACCTGACTCAAATGAATGGGTCATTGAGCACAACTTGGAAAGAAGCTGCTCAAAATTCATTTCATTCGACTATGTAATCTCTTTATATAACCCATAAACAATATCTCCCATTGTGTAATTGTTAATAGACTATCGATGACATTCTCATAACCCTAACTTTTTCATTGCATATCGCACAAATGAACAAGTATCACATTACATTCTTAGGTAGAGTTTTAGGCTCCATTGATTGATGCTTTTCCCATTAAATAAGATGCAGTTGTCACTTCCACCAACATTTATCTTTATATATTTCAATGTCGAGAACATTTTTTAAAAAGGTCCTTAGTTTCACAAAAATGTTATGATTTCCTGAGGTGTTCTGCCTTTTTATAAAAAGAAATAAAAAGATAGCAAAGGTAGCCACATTCAGACTTACGTATGCCCTGCATGAATAAAAATGCAGCCACGTCTATCATTTGAATGACACAGAAAGAAAAAAAGGCAAGTATATCTGGGCAAAATGGATTTAATCTGAAATGTATGAAAAAGAACATCTGAGGCCTCTGATAATTCTCCAGAGCTGTATCTGATAAAACTTAATCATCAGTTGCCTATTACTTTGTATTTAGACAGAACCTCCCATATCATCTATCATTGTCTCACCAGCACGAATAACAACCCAAATACACAGCTCTCTCTTAGTTTGAATTTTCATTGAATTAGTTTAAATGTTATCAACAATAAGCTTGCCACAATTATCATTTCATTGTGATTATTTGAGCTGATATTAATCATTTTTCATAATTAAGTTGTCTTTATTCACCTGTATGAAACAGCTGGATGAAATGAACAGAGATGTCAAGCTTCGCCTCAGTTTTCTACGACTTGCACCCCTCTCTTCTGCTGCTGAGTGATTTCATTTCAGCAACTGTTTATGGTCAAACAACCAGCAGTTGGTTGCAGTAAGCAAAGCACACTGAACACATTTTGATTTAAATCCTTACAGAACTGGACAGCCAACAGTATCTTTGAGAAGGTTATTGTCGGATCTGAAGACAGGAAGAGGAAAGTCAAAGGCGCTGATAGCTTTAATATCCTGGACCCTCATTTATCAATGTTTTGTAGAAAATGTTCCAAAATGTATCCTTTTCATATCATTTTGAATGTAAGTATTTAAAAAATCTGTATCTGTCAAA
Source organism: Atherinosoma microstoma (assembly GCA_037177055.1). Taxonomy (NCBI): domain Eukaryota; kingdom Metazoa; phylum Chordata; class Actinopteri; order Atheriniformes; family Atherinidae; genus Atherinosoma; species Atherinosoma microstoma. The sequence goes on along the minus strand of JBBBVU010000015.1, from coordinate 28,803,137 downwards.
AATGTTTTGGTCAGTTATCCAGATATTAGTAAAAAATCCCATATGTTCCATAGTATCAAGCTCCTGTCCATTCATGGTCATTTGCATTAAGAAAAGCCCTCAATTAACCAGATCTAGTAACAACACCCTTTTACAAATCACACTGATGTTTCTGGTCTATCCTCCAGAGAAACGGAGAGAGGGGGAAAAGAAAAAACAAGAATTGCTTGCTGCTGACACTGAAGCCAACCAAGTGTTAAGTTCACTCACTCATTCAAGTCATGTTAATATTTATCTATAAGGCACATTTCATCATGAGA
>JBBBVU010000015.1:28687994-28700556 GCA_037177055.1 Atherinosoma microstoma | reverse complement strand
AGTAAAGAGAGCAGAGAGGAGCCCAGTGCATCATGGGACGTCCCCCAGCAGCCTCGGCCTATAACAGCAGAACTAAAAGGATGGATCAGGGTCACCAAGCCAGACCTGACTAGAATATTTATCAGGAAGGAAAGTTTGAAGATGATCTGAAGGTGGAGAGGGAGTCTGCTTCCTGAAGCCAGACTGGGTTTGGATTTTATCAGAAAGTCAAAAATCAGACTCAATGCAAACTTGCTGTTTTTGTGACGAAATAAATTTGATATGAATTGGGTAAGAGATTGGTTTCGATGTTTTAGGGAAAACAAACATCTGCACCATCAGTTCCATGTAAATATAAGAGAGACTTTTCAGTTCATCTGACCCATCGGGGCTAAAACTGCCCAGCGTTGTTCTGAGACTTCCTTTTTCAAATGGCCTAGATCTCCCACTTTCTCACGCATCCCTGTTGTTCAAAAGGAAGGAAACAGAAGCCCAGAAATATTTACGAGACCCAAGTAGAGATTACTTTCTCTTAATGAACATTTACACTTTATTTCTAATGGTTAATGACTCACTTTTACAAGTGTATGTCCTAATCTTTGAAAAAGTATTTTGCAGCCCATACAGCAGCTAATTTGCCTTACATGTCCTACATCCCAACAGCTCATTAATATTGCATGATCTTGTTAGTGTCTTTTACCTCTGCTCAACCCTCCACACACCCACCAAACCTCAGCGGCTGCAAACTGGAAGGTACATCTAAGAGTCAGCTTGCATCTCCTGCTTTTACCAGACTTGCAGACATGGGATGGGCTCATATCCATCCAAGGATTATCCTCCACTGTCTCCTTTCCAAAAAAAAAATCATTATATGGAAGCGTCAAAAGAAATGAGATTAGTTCCCACTTCTTTCCTCTCTGCAGTGAAAAACCACATTTTATGTGTGAATTTCACCCAAATAAGATGGAGGTACAGATGAGTAGCTCCCTGACAGTTATGAATGAGGCCTGCATTGCATGGAGGCAATGACAGAAGGAGGAGCAGGAGAAGGTTTCAAAGGGTGCTGGAATGAGTCATTATCGGCTTCTTTGTTACACCCAGTCACTTGACTCTAGACAGAAGCATTCCCTTACAACATGGGCAAAGATTTCTTTAGTCTGAGCAGAACTAGCCTCCTCCTCATTACAGCAGGCAGTCAGGCCAGCAGCATCTATATGGTGACATAATGAAGACCCCACAGAGGCCAGGGGGAAGAGGCTACAACGGAGGAAAGTGTGCAGGAAAGGAAGCTAACGCTTGATGTGGAAATGAAATCTAATAAACAGTTTCAAATGCAAAACCTCCACATTTTTCAAAGAAATGAAAACAAATCAGACCGTGTGTTAATAAGCAGCATGAACTGGGATAATCTGAATGAACAAGACCAGTCTGGAAGGTATAATTGTGTTGCACATGATGACATTATGTGCAAACACACTGCAGCTGAGGGGTCATAATGTTCCGCCTTTAGATTCATGTGCCATTTAGGCCTGAGTTTTCAATCCTGTGCTCTTTAGTCCTGCAAGAGAAAATCTCTGTAAATGAGCCGTCTTTCCAAATCATTCAGCCAGCAAAATGCACGTGTTTGACGATGAGCAACAACCCCCCGCCAAATAATCAGTTTGCATAAAACTGCGTGAAGTGGCTTAATATTTAACATTATTTCTGTAAAATGAACACTTAACTGACACTCAGAAAGATAGATTGTATTTAATGGTTGGAAGAAGAAAATGTTAGATTTTATGCAGCACTCATCTGGTGACATTTCTGGACAGACACCGAGTGCACAAGCAGAGCAGGAACTTTTTGTTATTTAGAAGGTGAAATAGCAGAAATATTATTTTCATTGGAACAAAGTTTAAAATGCGAGGCTGCTTCATTAACTGTAAGTACTAGCTAATGTTGGCCTGTGTAAACATCGTTAAAATAACCTTCAGACTGACTCTAACGTAGACAAACAAATCAAGTTCAGATCACAACAATCTCTTCTTTATTATCACAGCATCAGTGAAACATGAGGGACGGCACACCAAACAAGGTAGTACCTTTTTCCTCGAGTGTGTGTTTAAATGTGGGGGCAGAATTCTGGGAACTCTTTGGAGATTACATTTTGTTAATTGCCATCATCCATCAAGCATAACACTCATAAATGGAATAGCCTTTGGACATTTAAGATAATGCTCAACTATTGTGATGGATCACAGTTTCAGTGCTCATGTTTAATCTGGCTAATGTCTGAGATAACAATTTAGCTTTAATCGGTCTTATTTGGTAGATTTAAAAAGACCACGAACTCCTAAGGCACGGAGGCTTTCTCTGGTCCAAAAGCAAAGGTAAAACAATTTAAAGCACACATCATGTAAATAAGAAATCACTCTGGGTGGATTCAGGGCTCATGACAAGAGGAATGTTTACCAACCAACACCAGACTCATCCGACACCATCTGAATGGAAAAGATCAATCAAACGTTAGCTACGTTTACATGGATAAATATTTCTTCTATCCGACTGAAATCAATCTGATCAGAGATTCCAGCCGACATGTTTTCATGGACGATAGATGAAGTCATCCGATCAGTTATGTGTTTACACGATGGAAAGATTGAAATTAGCAAATGTACTAATTCAGAAGATAAGGGTTTATTTTGAACCTTTTGACCGTCTAGATGCTCGATAATCTGTCAGTTTCTAACAAAAACATAGTATCCGTCAGTCCAGAGGCGTGTACTAGGAAGTTGTGTTTTCTCTTATGGAAGTAACTTCAGGGTTAACCCGGGGTTTTCCGGCCTACAACACTGGTTCACGTATTACCGGGATAAATCAACTGTCATGGTCTTTGGGTTTTATTTGTTAGTTTATTGTCCTTTTGTTGTGTTTTGGTTCGGTCTTGTTTCCTGTTTTATTTTGTTAAGTTGATTCCCTTTTATTCTGTTACCTTTACATTCTGCTCCCTCGTTGTCACACCTGGTTTCTTTTGTTTATTTCCTCACCTGCTTCTAGTTTGTAATTAGTTCCTCCAGTATTTAAGCTCCCGGTTTGCCTTTGACAGATAATTATTTTTTGGCTCTCTATGTAATTTCTCCTGTGCTGTCCATGTTTATTGGTTTCCAGCCTGAATTTGTGCTTTTGTTGGTTTCATTAAACCTTTCGTCATTGCATCTGCCTGCCTCCTACCTCGTCAACCTGCCTTTGGGTCCACTTCCTCAACAAAACGTGACTTTACCTTCATAACTTAAGCTGAACGGCTAACCTGGTCCGGAGCAGGTTATGTTCTGGATAAGGGATCGAGTATAAAAGCAGCACTTCCTGACCAATTAGCTCTTGGAAAATGGCGGCTCATTCTTGGAAGTTGCTGTCAACATTAGTGCGCACACTGTGAGAGAGTTTTTAGGAATAAATTCAATCCTTTTGATGTCCCCAATGGCATCCTATATGAAATATACAGATTATCATTGGATGGACTGCACTATGTTTGGTAACTAATGGGCTGCAAACGATATCAAATATATTCCGTTGATTTCATCCAGAGACGGTGTGATAAAGCTTCGTCACCGACTGCTTTGAGGTTTTGTTCTGGACTTTTTCCAGAGTCCGTTTAGCTCCACTAGGGTTGCATCTGAAATGTTTTGGTTAATCGTAACGAGCACACATGGCAGAACTGCAGAACCAGGGATTGATGGAACAGGCAACAGTCCGCCCGACACAGTGAGGAATTAATAGTTGAGACAAAATACACTGAGATGGGGGGGGCTGAGCTTCTAAAGAACTGAATGGAAAATCTAAAGGAAAAGGGCACTGAGGAAGCTCTCTACCCAAGTCTGTTGTAAAGTGAAATGGAGCGATTAGAGAGTGCTGTCTGTTTTATGTTTATATATTCTGATAACCAGTTTCGTAGAACCGCTTATCAGGATTGCAAATGTCTGGGTAAGTCAACTGTGGTAACGGAGAGATATCCTGTTACTTGGGTGTGTGTATATATATATACACAATTTGTGTGTGTACTGAAGGGAGCAATCTAAGTTGTTGACAACTAAATCTGGAAACATTTGCTCATTCTGAGACATTGAAGTTTAATTTTTGCATTTTTTATTTTGCCATATTTTAGTTGCATTTTAGGTTGCCCTCTGTGGTAACCGTTACTATGGTTACAGGTAATATTTTTGCCCGTCGTGGGAATAAATGACTCATTGTCCATGTCCCTCTGCTGTACAGTGATGAAACAGATGGACTGTCCTCAGTGAATCCATGTGAAGTTGTCATTTTACAAACTTGAAACAGAACTCCTCTCGCTGCTCGCATTAGCATTAGCATTAGCATCACTGCAGATAGGCTACCTGCCCTCTCCACTGAGGAGCAAAATGATTGAATCACTTCTTTAAACCCTACTTTAACATATTAATAATGAGATGTTTTCCAACTGGAAGACAATTTAGATTTTTTGACTCCAACGTCCACCTCAGTCAATACAGCTACATTAGCTTACCCCCCCCACAGCTGTTTCGTTGAGCTTTGTTCATGAAGCAACATAATAGTTTAAAAGCTGTCAGAGTCCATCCCTATTTCTGACATGAGACAAGAAGATCCTGATTAACAAGCCAGCCAGAGACGTGGCTGAATCTATGTCTGAATCAGAGATATTTTGGGAAGCGGAGAAAGTTTTTATTGTAATTCCACAGATGCTGAGGGGTCACTGAACAAGACACCAATTATTTTCCAAATATTTTCATCCATCTGTCCCTGTTGACCACTGAACTAACCATGATCGTTAGTTCAAATTTTGCCATGAGACACTTAACATAGCATGTATGTAATACACAAATACTTGTTTTCTATCTTTGTAGGTTCCACCATTAACATAAAGCGTTCCCAGACCAGTCCCTGACCTTTAACCCCCTAACCCTTTACCCCTCATGACTGATTGCTCGGCCATAACCTTTACCACAACTCTAAGTTTAACCTAATTCTTCACCTTAACCATAAAACCTACTTTAGATCCTCAAAAAAAAACCAAAAAAAACTTTAACATGTGGGTTCCACATGTTTTTAAGCTACTGGATCCCCCAAACATAGTGGTCTCCTGCTTTTTAGACCCCACAAGTACAGAAAAACACGAACACACACACATACACCATTCCAGTCTGACTTTCATAAGATGTCAGTGTCGATAAATGACAAGCAGGTGGAGCTGTGAGCAAAGTAAAGATCCCAGAAACACTTGTTACCTTATTTTTATTTTAGTTTTATTTATTCATTTTTCAGAGGAGAGAGACATGTGTTGATGCTGTATTCCTAATAAGGCTCCTCGTACATTGCGCAGCCTCCTCTCCTCACATGAAAGTCTAAGTAACATCAAGACTTTGCCTCTCTACTCTTAATTCCATGTCTAGCATAACTAGAGGCTAACAGTCTCATTTTAATTGATGTTACTTCCACATCTCTGCCTCTTCCTGTGTATTCTGACGCTACTGCTGGTTGCTGCTGTAATTGACAGCATAGAGAGGCGCCTCGAATCTGCAAGTGGCAAATAATCTGAATGATTTGGGCGCTGCGTGTGCGTGTGTGAGTGTGTTTGTGTGGGGCGATGGCCTGTATGTACCGCTTGTCATTTTTTCAATTACTCGAGCTGTGGTTAAATGTTCATTTTCAGCAGTCAGCCCGGAGCAAAAACTACTGAGCCCCCATTAGGTTTTACCCACAGCCTCGCACTCATTAGTTCTCTCCGGTCAGACGAGAATGAGGGAGAAGTCGGGCCGGCCTCTCTAAAGAGGTCAGGGTGGAGTCTCTGCAGCCACAGCAGAGATTGTTAAGGACTTTTTCTGCCATAATGCTGTGATGGGAGGGATTCTGTGAAGACTTGTGTGACCTTCTTAAGGCCAATCAAGGCATAGTCCTTGTCTCTTTTTCATCTCTATGTGTACTTTACTTTTTTTCTCTCAGCAAATGTAGAAACTACTGAACTATAACACAAGCTGATAAACATGACAGCACAAACTAGATGGGGGGGGGCTATGGTTTAAATCTCGACTCTAAGAAAAATGCATTCTGTCCACAGCTAATAGGTACAGAGGCTTTTATCTTCCCTGTTACATCTAGCGTGGCGCTTTCAGACCAGTACAGGCATCATTAACCAACGTCCTCTGTTTCCATTGACCTGAGGGATCCTGTCTTGATTTTGTGCCGCTACGGCTCTGCCAACTAAATGGAGGTTGCAGAGAGATGGCATCCATTATTGAGGTATTCAATTCAAATGTCACCCGTTTCCACTTGGCACTGTTTTCTCTTCCCTAATGTTTGCTTGGGGCGTGTGGGAAAAGGGAGGAGGGCTTGTCTGAGCACCGGGAAGGACTTTCCAGCAGACATTAGCCAGGGATGGATGCAAGGTGACACCGTTGTAAGTGTCCCCATCTCACCTTGCACTCGGACACCTGGACGTTCTCCTGAACTCTCGCTGCACGGTTCGTATCCTCCTGAGCGCAGGCCTAAAACAAGGCTGATTGTAACTATTTATCATCCAGCCTCTGCTTAATTGGAGCACAAGTAAATTGCACATAGAGCAGCATGAGACTCTCAGGTGGGTGTGGACAGAATGAGCCTCAGATAAGAGCTGAAAATACCTCCAGTGCTCACATGAAATAAACCCACTTTCCCACTAAGTGCAGGTTACTTATTTGGCCACTACAGACTCGACTTTCATTACCCGGGTACCCTCCTGTCAGTGTAATTCACTCCTATCATCCCTCAACCCAGTTGAAATTAACAGGTAATTTGTAAATGTCACTTTGGGTTAGACACCTCATTTTCTTCCTTTTCCAACAATCCAGCACCCATGAGCTAATTTTTCTTGTCTTTTGAATAAGATTTTCATTCACAAATAGAGTTATGGTCCACTAAATAAATGAGAGTAATTGATGCAGAGGGGGGAGGATGGGGGTGGTGGGGGTGATTTACCGTAACCTATTAGAGTCAATCAATGACATACCTCCCAGGTTTCCTTTAGTTCCCCTAATGTTGCATGTCTGCTGAAATTCTTAAAATGCTCATTGGAGGAAAGAAATGAAATTTGATGAGATGGTTCTCCACGCAGAAACCTCCACCCACACAGATGTTCTCCAACAGCGTAAAGCACAGACCACCGATGGAAACAGGGATGCCAAAGTTTAGAGGAAATATTGTAGAATTCTACATTTTTCATGACAAAGACCAGTTTAGTAAGATCTAGTTAAAAGGTAGAAAGAGATGGTAAAGCTTGATAGAATTGGGCCGATTGTTGCTGAAGACTGGGTTTAGCGCTGCTTTGGTTGGTTTAGTTACCTCTTTTAATGTGTTCTTGCTCTGCTGCCTCTCACTAACACAATTAATTAAGTCTCCTGGTGCATCCTGGAGGAGGTTCCACCCTCCTCTTTTATTCTTCTCAGGGACTTCATGTGGGAAAAGATGGAGAAACATGTAGGGCTAAGATTGGAAAGAAAGGCCTGCCTGATCTGGACTTCCGTTCCAGGTATAGTTATAACAAATACCACCATCATAAGTGTGACTGGTACCACAACACTGATGCCAAACTTCAATCTATTTTTGTGGTTGTTTGGTGTCATTTTATCCCCACCTGGTTGGATTGGATGGAAGATTTTTTGGCTTAGTTCTTGTGAAGTCCTGAATCACCAGAGGGGTTCAGAAAGGTGGCTGTGGGAGGAGGTTTGGAAGGGCTTCAAGGGAATTCTGGTGAATCATTCCCTGACTCATGAAGAGAAAACGGGACTTGGCCAAGGCTTTGTTAAGGATGGGGTTAGGAGAGGGGGTGGGAGGATTTGGAGGATACTATTTAGAGTTAGAAAGAGCATTTTTGATGCTTTTCCATTATATCAGGGGTGTCCAACAACCTATGAAGTTCTGCCCGTTGACTCATTACTTTGAGTCAGGTATGTTGGAGCAGGGAAACAATGAAAACCTGCAGGATTCTGGCCCTCGAGGACCGGAGCCGGACACCCCTGCATGATATCATACCATATGGCAGTGGTTCCCAAATATTTTCTTTAGGGCCAGCACCCCCCCCCCACACCGCTACCACGTGGACTCTAACAGTTACACTGAAACATATGATGAAATGTGCCACAAAATAATGTTGTTTGGCAGAGAAACAGCCTTTAGTTTATTGGCTGTTACTTTCCAACATTTCCAACCTTAAAACTCGTTTGATGGCACCGTGACGTCTGTTATGTCCATTTCTGGAGACATTCTTGCCCAGCAGCATCCCGAGGCTGAGAAACCGCACTGCGTCACATGTTAGCAAGCGGAAATAAACACACCGGCTGTTTTGAACGCGCTCCATAGGGGATTCAGCAAAGAAACGCAAGAAGACATTATCGGAGGATGAGAGGAAAAGAAAAAGAGGAATAGACAGAACAAGAGAAAAGACAAGAGTCAACATGAGACTTTTGCTGGCTGGAGAGAGCTAACAGTACAGGTAGGATGAAGATGATGCATAGTGCATCTTTAAAACCATATCAGAGGTGGAGGGATGTATTAATTCCTCTGCTATCATTTAGACCGGGAAACTCTGCACACTACTTCATCTGAGCTGAGTCGAGCATTTGACGAGACGGATGCTGCTTTAGTAAAACAACTCTGCTCTTTACGCCAGACACACTGTGGTCTCTCTTCATTACCCACCACTGTACTGGTCGTGTCCAGTGACAGATATGCCGAGTCATAGTTTTTGTTGTTGAAATGTCTGTTATTGCTTCATCATAGTTTGCCCATTGGTACTTTTGCAAATTTGCAAGCAGTGCAGAAACCATATGTTTTATTTAGCCTAGCTTCCCCCCCTGGATGGGCCCCCCAGTTTGGGAACCACTTGCAGTTGGAGTGGTACGATAATTAAACTAAACACTACAGACTGGTGATTGGTCACCTGTGGGTGAAAACTAACCCTACAGCTGAACACACACCAACATCCTACTTAATTCCATTAAGTCATGTGAGCATCCGTCACACAGTTTACAACATAAATCACAGATATCTCATTTGTGCACACATGATAAGAGCATTATAAGTATCCCTTGGAAAGAACTTCATGTTCAGTGAACTCAAATGTGACCTCACAAGTGCGAAGCCTTGTTAAATGCAAGCTTGACCCTGACCAAGTTAACTTAGGAGGCAGGAACATTCAGTTAAATTCAGAGCTCATTAAAAGTAGTGCTTGTTTTCTGTAAAATGGTTGCAGGCATTCCTTTTGTTTGCTATGAAAAAAGCAAGTGTCCTACTCTTCCAGCTCCCAGCTACTACAGCCCCCTGCGTTGTTGCTGCAACTACAACTACCATTAAACTGCCAAGTATTACTGGCCATGCAGGTAGACTTTCTAATGCAGTTGCAAGTTTTAGCACCATTACTACCACTGATACCAGCAGACTCCATCTGTTGGCTCAGGCATGTTGCTGGTATTGCAACTGTTGATATTGCTAATATGCATAAATAACTGGGTTTGCAGGAATAAAGTGTGGAACAAGAAATGATATGTGTGTCAGAGATCAAACCCAACAGGCCAGCATACAGGGGAGATTTTAAGTTTTAAAAGTTACTCTGAGTTCAGCCTTTACCACCACGGATACGTTTCTGTGCCATTACATCACATACATCCACCTGGTTTTTACGTGTAAAGGTTTGGAGACTATATTTACTAACCTAGCATTAAATCATGCACTACTCTGTGGAAGTCCATAGCTTCACTGGTGTGCTCTGTTCAAAAACACAGCCTGAGGTGGTCGTCAGCACAGAAGTGTTACACGTCACATCCATAAAAACATCATCTTGTGTGTTGGTCGGTACTTTTAGTTAAATGTTGCAGCCAAACTTTTCTTTCTTGATTATAAAAAAAAATTAGTTCATGCTATTTGCTTTTTTCGCATTATAAATATTTCAATGTTTCCCTGCAGCCATGGTTTTTTATTTGACCAAAACACAGTGATAAAACAGGGTGATTGCTGTTAGTTTGTTCATTTTACTGGGTTAGTTACCAAGGAGAGGTGAAGAGAAACAAAGCTTTACAGTTCTACTGTAGGTCTAGTTCTTGTTATCCTTCTTCCTTTTCTCCTCTCCTTCCAGCAGTTTCAAGGTTCTACACACCAGGACACTCTGAATCTGGTCCTTACCTGCAGCAGATTTACTTAAAATAGAGTCAGTAGGTGAACAACATATGACTTATGAAACCATGCCACTATTTAACAAAAGCTAAACTAGAAGAAAAAAGAAGGGGAAAATCACCGGTTCTGTATATGATTTGGTGTGTAAGTAGAAGCAAGATGCTGTTGATCAAATACTCCTGATTAATGGATCATCGGCAAGTGTGAGCACCTATAAAAGAAGAGGTTTTGCCCAATTTAGCAGAGACATTTTAATGTGATGATGCCAAGGAGGAAAGACATCAGCAATGAAGTCAGAAAAGCAAATATTGGCAACGTCACTCAGATTGATGGGTACAAGACCATTTTCAAGAAATCTAAAGGCCATTGTAATACAATAAGGAAGATTACTCACAGAAAGAAAACATTTGAGACAGCTACCAATCTTCCTGTCAGATTCAGCTCAAGGTCAGAGCGTGCAATGAGCTACATCTCAGACTCCCCAAGCCTTAGAGAAAAAGACAGAACAAGTATGTTGTATTTAAAAGGGTTGCAGGAGGTAGCCTCTTCTCTGTAAAAGAACATGGTAGCATGGCTTAGGTTGGCAAAGCTGCATCTGAATCAACCACAAGATTTCTGGAAATCAAGTGACCAAAGGGGAGGTGATTGGTCATAATGCACGATAATAACCAAACGGGGCATTTCAGCACAAACACTTCGTACCAACTCTAAAGCACGGTGGAGGAGGGCTGATGATTTGGGCCACAGTACCTGGAGATCTTACAGTCATTGAGTGGACCATGAACTCCTCTGGATACCAAAGTAAACAACCTGTGGAAAAATAATAGATGAGATTGAACGTTTAAATAGGGTTTGGGGTTTTTTTAAGCAGCTGGAAGCTTATTTTTTGTCCTGTTGTGTGGGGCTGATGTCACTGGTCTGGAGTAAACTTTTTGATTATCAGAGCCATGGTGATTAGAAGCACAGCCTTCAGGAAACATTGTAAAGCACTTTCTTTATGTTGTTAGTAGAAGGAGTGATAAGTCTGAGCCAACAAAGCCGTGATGAAAACCTGCCGACTACAGCAGGATTTTAACATCTGTATGGAGCTAAATCTGGGCCATAATGTTTGTTTATTTGGAAAAAATATCTGAAATAAAAAACATGTAAGCTGAAAATGGAAAAATGGCAGTTTTGCCACCTGGAGCAGAGCGCTGCATTAACATAGCATCCTGAAATGAGTATAGATGTGATCTGGGATTTTGGTGGTTGCAATTTAGCATATGTTTTTTTTCCTGGTCCTAAAGGCTGATTAAAATCTTCTTAGTGAAAGGAATAATGAATCTCTCATTTCCATTTTGAAAATTATAACATCTGTCCCCAAAACATAGCCACATTAATGATACAGAAATGATCATATCTGGTTTAGTCAATATCATGCAGCTTTAAAGTTGCCACTCTCTAGAACAAAGAGCCTCTGTGTGAATACAAGATAAAAATACATGCATGCAGCATCGATATGAGAAGGATGTTGATATAAATAATTATATAGTTATGGCAACATCACAAGTTTTTTTCAATTTGTTGCATAAAATGTCACCTTACAAGATCTAGAGCAGGGGTGAAATATACGGCCTGGGGGCCAAAACCGGCCCATCCAGGGGTCCAGAATAAACAAACAAAAAAAAAAATGTTATAGGCTATGTATATGTATAAAATATCCAAAATGTCTATATGTGAAGTTTAAAATGTATAACATTCATAAAAACATTAATAACATTTTAGCAAGATATTAAAAATAAAAATGTTATCAAATTTATTTTATAGATTTATATATAAATGTATATTAACATTATAAAATAGAAATAATAAAGAGAAAATACATGAAAAATGTATTCTATATCATTAATGTGGCTATGTTTTGGGGACAGATGTTATAATTTTCAAAATGGAAATGAAATTCTGGCCAGGAAGGTAAAGAGATTAATTATTCATTTCACTCAGAAGACTTTAATCAGCCTTTAGGACCAGGAAAAAACAAACAAATATGCTAAATTGCATCATCATCATTGTCTTAGGAAAATAGCTTGAACCTTCATTCAGATTAAGATCCAATTATAGGCTGGAAAAAGATCAGACATTTTAATATGACATACTTATTAAAGTGGTAAATGCTGTTCCCTTGAAATTGTTTCTAAAATCTAGTTAGCAAAAATGGAGCAAGGCCAAACTTTAAAAAGGACATCAACTGTACAATCAAATGTAGAAGTCACATCTCTCACCAAAATAATAAAATATGTCCACTTCATCAGGTCGACCTTCTATTACCGGGTTAGACCCCCTTTTTCCTCCAGAACTGCCTTAATTCTTGGTGTGATAGATCCAACAAGGTGATGGAAACATTCCTCAGAGGTTTTGCTCCATATTG
>JBBBVU010000015.1:28636860-28653404 GCA_037177055.1 Atherinosoma microstoma | reverse complement strand
CCAACCGTCCCAGTTCCTGTCTGCTCGCTCTGGACCAAATCCCTCTTCACCTCCACCAGTCTGGATCTCCTCCTGGATCCCCACATCTCCTGGTTCCACAGTCACTGATTAACATATTTCTCAATAAACATCGTCATTAATCTCAATCCCAGAATCTGCTTTTGGGTCCCTCTGCCTGGCGGCTCCACCTAGCCGTGACAATAACTCTACACTTGAATGAATTAGCATAATTCCCCACATTTACACGGCCAAATATTTCATATAATAACGTATTATTGGATAAGCGGGTCAGTGATGCTTCCACTGAAATGCAGGAAACATGTCGGTGCAGACCTGGACAATTTCACTGCGATAGATTCGCTGCAGCCTCCTACTCAGGCCGCCATCTCTCAACTTTCCCTTCATGTCTACAGACGAGCGATAATCCATGTTTTTCTGTTCAGCAGACGGCCAACTACAGACGAAATGAGCACTGCACCCAGGACTCGGCTTCCGGTTTGTACGGCTAACTGAACAAATCCAGGCTGCTCGCTGGTGTTTCTTGGTGAAATATCAGGCCTGACAATTAAAACTTACTCCCCATTTACGTTAATTGTCTCTTCTTTCAATTAAATTTTATTTATAAAGTGCTTTTCATGCAGTAGCACCGCAAAGTGCTTTACATAGTATAAAAACAATTTGTGTATATTTTTTTTAAATATTTAAACCTTCGTACAGCAGTATGTAACAGAAATTAAAACTTACACCTCATTATAATCTCTTTCACACAGTCATAATAATGGATTAGATTTATATAGCGCTTTTCTAGACACTCAAAGATGCTTTACATTGAATCCAATTATTCATTCATACTCAGTGATGGTAAGCTACATATGTAGCCACAGCTGCCCTGGGGCAGACTGACAGAGACATGGCTGCCAATGTGCACCAACGGCCACCACCGAACATTCATACGCATTCATACACCAGTGGTGTCAACACTGGAGGAAAGGTAGGTGAAGTTTCTTGCCCAAGGACACAACGACAGTTGACTGGGGGGAGCAGGATTCGAACCGCCAATCTTCCGATTATTGGACGACCTGCTCTACCACCTGAGCCACTGCCGCCCCACAGTCATACATGTACACTGTCCCCACCTCTACCTCAATATACAAACATGAACTCCCATCCCCAGTGACTGTCTCTTATTGAATGTAAAAAAAAAAAAAAAGCAAATTAAAATCTGTAGAAATATCAGGCCTGACACTGCAGGGAGGAAACAATAGCTTGGGGACCCATCCACACCAGAAGCCAGCCCACCCAGAACCAAAGAGGGCGCCACCACTGGAACCGCCAGGGCAGGCCGGAGTCCACACCACAGCAATTGGGCTCCAGCCCCCCAGATAGGGTTGATTACCGTGGCAACGACCCTGCAGATCGAGCAGGCAAAGTGTATGGATGATCCCCATGAGGAAAACACTGGAGTAAAAAAAGTAAAGGCAAGATCAAATAAGCGTAAAAACAATAAGAGATAAAAGCAGAAATAAAAATACACATAAAGGAGTTCGTGACAATGAAATAAAAAAAATAATGAAATCAAATTTAAAAAAGATAAAATAACTGAAACAGTCAAATGCTCAACAAGTATCTGGCATTGTTGTGAATCTCTTGGTAAAGTTGACTCTACGGCCATTTAAATTGACATCCAAACCTCCAGCCCTGGGTAGTTAGGAGCATGCGCAAGTGATCTATGCATAAATTACAAAAATTGTCTATTGCTAAATGGAGAGGGAAAACCTTTAAGGGTATTGTATGAAATGTTAAGGTATTTATAATCAAATTTATGAATTGTGTCATTAAATTCTGCTTTTAGAAATAGGATTTGAAAATGCATTTGAATACAATATGCAATTCCCCTTTAATATTTCCATTTAAAATGTGTAATTACAAAAACATTTTGCAATTTGATTTCTTTACATGAATTAATTGTTGAATTTTAAATTATATTTAGTTATCTATATTTTCATTTCACAGTGACTCATCCTGAAAATGCTGTATTGCTTTTTCAAAGATGCTCCTGGTCCTTCATAAAATAGAAGCTCTGCGTAATACTAAATGAAGCCCTAAGAACTAAATCTTAAAAGCCGTCAGACTACTGTATAATGCCAGTACACAATATTCTCCTGAGTTACTGAAAGAAACCAGCAGGTGGCAGCAGAGGGACTGAGTAAACTCAAGTATTCTGCATTTACAGAGGAAAAAGAAGAAAGAAGGAGGCGTCACCGTCATTGTTTTGGTCCACTGCTTTGCTTCACATTGAATGAAGACGAATATTTTTCTCGACTCGACACATTTGAAAAGATCTTGAATAACCAGGTGAGTTAAAAATGAAAACATTAGTTCCGAACCCAAAACATTCAGATAAACATACATTTGTTCCGGAGACACGTCCCAACTACGTGTGGGGCTGAAGCGAAACCTCCGATTCTGTAGCCATTAAAAACTAAAATGCTGCCGCCTTGCTATATTTCTAAATAGGTAGAAATGTAGGATATTGGGTCAGATGTTAGAGACAAATAATTAAGTTGTAATAGCTGGTTTATAGCTGCATTAATGGTTAATAAATACAATGTTTGGCCGAGCAGCCAAATATCTGATGTAAAAACAAGGGAGGGGCGCTTCATGTTTCGTAAGGCAGAAGGTTGAAGTTGTTTTTTTTGTTTTTTTTGTTTGTCTGTTTGTTTGTTTTTCAACGTTTGAATGATCTTTTTTAATCATCTGAATGTTAACCTAATTACGCTGTGAGCCTATTCAAGTGCTAGTTTGGGTCTGTAGTTCATACGGAAGAAACGTGTTAAATCTGTTCAAACATAAAGATTCAGCTTCATTTTGACATTTTAAAGCCCAAACATGTTCCCTGCAGTCCTTGTCCAGGATATGTATTTGTAATTACTATTTAATCATGCATGTCTAATAAGACATTTAAAAGACTGTCTGGCACATTGAATATTTTTTTGTTGGTTTGACCAGATACATTTTTACATGTGTGACCTGCAACAATGTGAAGTATTAGTTTCATTGTATCAGCAGTGTAAGTCTTCTCATATATACCTGGAGCAGGCTGATCTACTCTGTAAAGACAGATCAGATGAAACTCAGGTTTCTTTTATAAGAGTTACTACATGCTATCAGTAACGTAAACCGTGCAGTGACAGACACTTCCTCATCCACATCGGTAGCCGATGTCTGCAGAAGTCGACATCATGAAGGACAACGGCCATCCAGCACACAGTCTTTTCTGCCTGCTCCCATCTGGCAGATGCTACAGGAGCCTGACTGCATTAAAAAAAAACTGAGACAGCTTTTATCAGCAGGCTGTAAAACCAGGCTGCTTAACTCAACATAAACTGGTACAAACACTGCACTAAACCTGTGATCTGTCACAGATAAATTCATCCAAACACACTTTAATCCTCATTCGTGTTTACATTCTTGTTTTTTAACTCTGGATCCTGCACATGAGAACAGAAAAGTTCATTTATCTCTATTTGCTTAATTTTTCCTAAAGCTGACATTCTTTTGTCTCGTTTATATTTTTAATTTTGCATTTATTGTTGTTGTTTTTTTTCCAGCATTGACAACAAGGAATTTATCATTTTTCCTTACCCATATAATTTCTTGGATTGTTGACGGTGTGTTAGCTTGCACACAACAAATAAACGATTATGAATCTGAAGTGCACTAGTTTGTGTATGTTCCAGACTGGTCACCATGACAGCCAAGCGAAGACTGATAACAGATTCCTTCAAGGTGGTGAAGAGAGAGAAAAGAGCAGGGAAGCGTGAGAAGAGCCCCACTCCTCCTCCACAAGAAGGTGAGGATCCACACCATGATTTTAGAGCGTGTTTCTACTTCCTGTGGCGAAACAAGCAAAGCAGGAAATTATTTTGATACTAATATTTATGTGCATTCTGTCTTTTTTTCTTATTTTTTGGGAGAATCTTTCATCTAAAACGTAGATTTACTTTGTTTTGCTGCAGCAGTGACTTGAATTTTCTTTAAATCTTCTTATTGAAGCAGAAGGCGTCACTGAGACTGTCCGAGAGCAGGAACTACAGAAACTCAGACAGTTTGACCTGGAATGGAGATTTGGGCCCTGCACAGGTAACCTACCTGCAGCTCATAAACATGTCGTTGAACACCCGAACTTTAAAGGGATACCGTGTAACTTCTGGCCACTTGGGGGTGCTAAACCTGTAACTTCCCATGGGCCACACAACACGTCTCAAAATTAAACAGTCTCCGCCGTTTTCACCTTCGTTCTTCATTCAGCCATGACAAACTTTTGATCAAAGAGGAGGAAAAAGTAGCACAAAGCAGAGCCCTCTGTGTTTATAGAGGGGAGCCGTAAAGCAAAGCGCTCCAGGTCACATGATCCCATGAGAGACGGATCCGCTCCTTCAAAGTTACAGTGTCTGGTTTCTGAAGAGGGCAGCCCCCTTGGAGCACCGACATGCGTCAAGCACTGTATATTGACCCCAGAAATCATACATAATTACTCACATTACACTGATATTTTGGTCAATAGTTACACGGTACCCCTTTAAGCAATGATGACAAATAATTGACCACACTGCTGAAATAAATTTATGCAAAGACGGTCCCGTAATGTTATTACAGCCGAGCAGCCAAGCGCGTTTATTTAGATGATGTGGTTTTTCAGTTGAAGGAGAGGAGTTAAAAGGTGATGCAGAGTGTGGATGTCCTGCAGAAAATGCTGAGTAACAGCAACCTGCTTCACTGCTCTCTGCTTGTTTCAGCAGCTGCTCACAGGATGGTGCTGTTGGGGTGAGATAAAAGCTCCACCCAACCTCAACATCTACTCTATGTTATAATGTTCCTTTACAAGTGAGGAAAAGACTCAAAAGAAATTTTCCTCTGAAATGAATTGCTCATACTCTACCTGGACTGATCCTTCGTATGCACATGCAGAACATGAATACTCCACACAGGTTATTGAAAATTTCATCAGATTAAAACTGCTGCAGTGTAAATAGTTATTTACTTTTTTGCAAACTTAGACTGACAGAAGTCGGGCCTGTAGGTTATTAACTTTTCCTGAACTTTGTATGGACAGATACTGTGATACAGAGCTAACCCTGAACTGAAGCTCCATCTCTAAATGTGTTACTGACTACATCAGTTTCAACAATTAGGCCACTTTCATCTGGAACAGCATCTGCAGCAACCGATGATGTAATAATTTAGGCCATTTTAAATGGAAAATACATCATTATGGTACTGGTTGGTTTTTGGCCTAGTATGAAAAACCCCTTTTAAAAAATTATAACTGCCGCTAATAATATAAGAATACATAAATAAGCCTGCATTCTCAGAAATGCATGATTTTTTTTAAGTTTCTGCGCATGAAAAATGGGTATGATTACATTATTTGTTGCTATTGCATCACTCAGACTGGGTCATAATTATGAGGAGAAACATCTGCTCTACAAGCATTGGTCTATGTTACTGAATGACAAGAGAAAAGAGGGATTTTTATATATATAAAAAATTCTGCATACATCCCAGAGAAGACATGCATGGCTCAACAAGAAGGTCTGTTGCACGGCTTTCACACATGCTTTCGTAAAAAAAAAAAAAAAAAGGATGTAAAGCGTTGCTACTTCATTAATCTGTGTTTTACATAACAGACACCATATCCATGATATTTTAGATATTTTCCTGCTAATCCTCTACTTTTTTTTTAGGCATCAGCCGGTTGCAGAGGTGGGAGAGAGCAAAGCTTCATGGCTTGAACCCACCTGAGGAGATCAGAGACCTGCTGCTGCAAACACAGAATGATCCTGAGTACAACCTGAGGTAACACACACATCCAAACTCACCAGAACAATATATCCTTCTCTGTTCATTCAGCCTTTATACCTGTCAGGGTTTCTCTAAAATGCTTTTCAAACGGGACAAAAAAGCCGAAGCACTCTGACATGTGTACAATCAGCCTGCAGCTGCTTTATGGGTCACCCTAAAGAAGCATGACGCTGCAGGTGTTCGGCTAATCTTAGTAACAGAAAACTCATTTGCATAATGATGATCATGAAAGCATCAGAATCACACTTTGCACCATAATAACATGAAAATGATCAAACAGATTATACAGGCCTCTCTCTTGAGTGCAGGTCTAATTAACACAGAATATTGATGATCTCCCATCAAACAGATACAATGCAGTGGACGTTTGAGTGGTTCTGGAGTTTTGATTTAGTGGGGTCATTCTTAAAGGTGACACAGTTTACATGCAGCAGCCTTGTCTTTACAGCTCTTTCCATAATAGCTGGTTTCAGGGTGTAGATTATGTCTCTGCACTACACTTCACCCCCCCTCGTCCATACGGTGATCCTATTTTGAGAAAAGTTGTAAAGCTTTGTAAATAACAGAAATGATATGCCTTACCAACTGAGCTACGTACAGAAGAGTATTAGTGCCACTAATACTCTTCCGTAGCTATGCAACAGTGAAGTTGTATCATGAATGTAGGACATTTAAATGTTGTCTTGGCCTGATGAAGCCAACGTGCGAAAAGCATGATGAGGTAATCGGGCTAGCAAGCTGATAGTAAACATGTTTAAACTGCATTTCTGATTAAAACCCTTTACTTTGTTTTGTTGGATCAGCTCAATTAATTGAACAAGAAAATAGTCATTGTTATGAATAATTCTGATTTGTTTCAGTTTCCATTCAGTTTGTTTACTACTGAACACTAAATATGGCAGTGTCTTTCTCCTCTCATCGTTGTCCTTTATTTCTTTTCAGCCTTTGGAGTGAATATCCTTTCTGAGACATCATGAGGAAGAAGTGACGGTCCGATCACAGTTGAAAAGTCAGTTCAGTGTTTTTATAGATTTATGATTTATAACCATGTTTGCAGTCATCCTTTCTGTTTTCTACATAAAGTTTTTATTTTCACTTTTAATAAACAAATTCCTCTAAATCTTGTTTTTTCTGTGTTGTTACAGAAAGTTTTAAGGAACGAGGGATTGACTTTGTTGACAATGTAGAAATAGTGTGGTCAATGAGATATGAAATATATCCTTTTTTTTCTCTCTTCTGCCATCTCCCATGGGGTCTACACACTGACATACATTTGCTTCAGTCTTTTTATAACTGACCCAGCAACACAGTCTCAGTTTTACTTTCAACTCTATGAAATATTTAAATCAGAGAATGAGAGGTTGATTTTGCTCCACTCACATGTACTAATTAGAGATGTGAATATGGAGACTGAAACATATTCCCAATTAGAATTAATAATCAGAACGTGACTTTTTTAATGTAATACGATATTAAGGATTAAAATCTATATACAGTTAAGCTCAAAATTATTTATACCTGTTTAGCATTGGTAAGGAAGATTTTGGAAGTACACGGCCCACATCCTCAGCTCTGCTGCTCATCCCACAAATCCATTATCCTTACTGATGTAGATCCATACAAAGGAAACTCAATAAACGTTCCTATAGTGGAATATTTATAGTTACAACAAAGACATCATTATGTAATCCTATTTAGAGGCGTGTCAATTTATTAAACTACAATGTGCCAAAGATTTCAGAGAATAAAGAAGCAATTTCTATGTTTGGCCGACGTTTTCAGAAATTAGCATCACTGAAGTTATTTGTACCCATTGCAAATTGTCAGTTCATGGAACAATTCAACATTCGATACCTTTCCTAAATTCCATACTGTTCTAAAGCATCCTGATCACCCTGATTAACCACGAGTGTTTTTTCTTTTTTCTTTTTTTTTTCTTTTTATTTAACAAGTGCAAAACAGCTTTCTGCAAAGTTTTGTGGCCAAAACTATGGAGCTCAGTGGTAGAAAGTTAAAGGTGAAACCTGCACTGATGATGCAGATGGTGCGAGAGGTGAAAAGCAATCTGAGGATCACCAACAAGACCATCCTGAAGAATCTGGGCCATGCTCAACGCAGACAGTCCAACAGACACTGATGGATTCAACAGATGCAGACCAAGGAGGATGCCTTTTGGCTTCGGGAACATATGCTGTGGGGATGTTATTTAGCTAATAGGCCAGGCAACTTAATTAAAATAATTGGCACCATGAAAAAGATTTCATGATGACTCGACAACATCCAGCAGTCTGCAGAGAAACTTGACCTTGGACAGTAATGGACATTTCAGCATGACTATGATCCAAAACCTACGCAACAGTGGTGAAGAAATTATTAGCCAACAAAAATATTGTTTCGGAATGGCCCAGCCACTCTGGGAGGGAACTAAAGATTACGGTGATGGCAGGGATGCCTTAAACTCAAAGACTTGGAGCTAATCACTAAAGATGATTTTAAAAAAATACAAAGACGTGCAAAAAGCTTGGTTGCATTTATAAGAAGTGTTTGATCATTGATCATTGATAAGTGTGTGAAAAAGCTTGGACATGACATTTAAAAAAGTAAATAAAAACAGAAGGAGCTATTTACCAATAACTTGGTTACACCGAGGCTACTGAAGTCATATTTATATGTATATATATTTAAGCCATTATTATATATATTATATATATGTATATATATATATATATATAATAATGGCCTTTATTATGTTTATCTGTGACTGAAGTGCTCTGTGTTAGCTAGCTAGACTACACTGAACGCTGATTGGTTTCCTTGTCAATCAGTTCAGATACAGCAGACGCACCGCCCGATGATTGGTTGAGAGCTACACTAGAGGCTGGGCATTTACCTATTACGGCTTTCGGTAGGCGGAAATTGTATCGTTTTTGTACGCTGATTTGCTAAGACGCACGTCAATCTTGTTCCATGGGCTCTCATTGGTTTAGTTTTAGCCCCGTGGTTTTCTATACCGTTAATCACGTCGGTTCTTCAGCAGGGTTAAGCTCAACAAGCTAAACACGTTCACGGCGGAAATGAGACAGCTTTTACGTAATATCAACAGTCAACAATAATTTGTGTATATTGTAAATTTTGCCAGAATTCTTTATATGGTCTCAAAATAAAACATGTCTTTAAATCTATTTTTATTTGATAGAATAGAGCTGTGATATAATTTTGACATGCTCTTTCTTTGACAGTTAAAACCGGATGTTGTATTGTATAAATGATTACCTTGACTTTATAAATCACAGCAGCCTGCAGGCAGATCATAGACACTCCTTCAGATAGGATGAACAATTATAATACCACATTGCATTGGGAAGACTTGTAGAAATATATCTAAAAAAAAAAACTAAAAAAACATTTTGCCTTAAATTAGCCTTCATTTTTGGAGAGATTTATTTTGTACTCCTCGGAATTGCGATGCCTTTTTAATGGAATCTCGTGCGTGCTGATTTTTCCCTGATGAGCTGCTGTCACGGCATTACTAAGTAGCCTGTTAAAAACCATTTTTCCGTCAATAATTTGCCTCTTTCTTTTGGTTGTTGGGGGGGAATTCAAGCCAAAAACACATGGTGCTTTGATATATCCCATCTTCCTCGAACTGAAGGGATAGTGTAGACGACACACCGACCGCTCTGGTAAGCAACCTGTTCATCTCCGGGGGATTAACGGTGTACATAATGTTAGCCGACTAGCCTCCTAGCTAGTCAGCTACGTACACGTCCCTGTTGCTTATTAGCTAACAGCTAGCTAACGCCTCGGACTCTGTGCTCCGCACTGTTGTGATTTCTCATGAATGTCGTTTAAAACATAGCAGATGAAAGTATGAGATGTGACGCTAAAAAACCAGCATCAAGGTTTTTGATGTCAATACCACCAAATTTAATGGCAGTGCAACCTTTTATAATAAAATATTAGTATGACTGCTGGGGAGATGGATTTAGAAACTGTCATTATTGAGTGTATTTAGAGTCCAGGCCTACATTAAGTTAACCTGATATAAATCGGACTTTGAATCTACGCACTATACTTAACTTTGTCATTATTTCGAGCTGCTCGCTTGCGTAATGGAGAGATTTCATGAGAATGATGCGCAAATAGTTGATGATGCAACATGATGTTTTTTTGTACATTAAATTCACGAGCAGCCCCAACCTGTTTGATAAAGGCGTTCACTTCCGTTCAGATAAGGGATTTTTGGGCCTTTTTACATCATAAAGATAAATCCTGTCTAATGTGATGCAACACTGGTACCCAGATCAGACCCTGGTGGCTCATTATTCACATCCCATGGGCTCTGTCTCTCTGTCTCTCTCTCTCTGTCTCTCTCTCTCTCTCTCTCTCTCTCTGTCTCTCTCTCTCTGTCTCTCTCTCTCTCTCTCTCTCTCTGTCTCTCTCTATATATATATATATATGAAGAAAAATGGTCTCATTAAACCAGAAAACCAGAGAACAAAATAATTATTTTATAAAATTATCTAATGAATCAAAAAATGATGATGATAGTTATTTTGATTTAAAAGAAAATATCCCATTAGTTCAGAAAAACTGATTTTTTAAAATTATCTTGTTAATTGAGAAGAACAGAAAAAAATGAGTTTCATTAAAAAAAAAATCCCATTAATTCAGAAAACTGAAGAGAAAACCTGCCTATATTCTTATTTGCTAAATTAATTCATAAAACCAAAGCAAATGAAAGCAGAACACTTCTGTACGTAATCATTTAGACTTTCACCGCACTCTTAAAAATCTTAAGCAATAATTGACCCACAGTCTGACTCTGCATCCACGATATTATTACTCTTATCCTACAATTACCGCTTATTTAAAACGTGTATGATATGATGCAGAAGGTGCCAGTGGGATTGGTCCGTGTGTGTGTTTGCAGGGACCTCAGTTTTAGATGTTTAACATTATAAAAACAAGGCCAGTCAGTGATTAATGTCCACATAACAGAGGTGGTAAATACACGATGAGCTCGATATGAAATAAAACAAACAGATCACAACGTAGACGTAGAATCTAACAGATCTCTGAAATATGACTCCCTGTGTGTGAGTACTGCCAAAACTCTGACTGGATCCACCTTTTGTGCTCATTTCATCATTTGAACACGAGCTCTGCAGTGGACGGAGGAAAGGACGGGAATGTTGGAAGCTTTTACATTCTGACGACGTAGAAAAACCTAAACTTTCTACTTTCTGGGACTTCTGACCTGGATCGTGTTTTCTATCAAATAAATGAGATGAAAAGACAAAGTTTCCATGTAGAGACGCTCTCAGCCTGTGCCTGCTATTTGTGACGTTCCCCGAGCCCCATTCAACCCCACCCCACCCCCACTGTAGCCAGATGGCTGTCACACAGGCGGCTCCTGGTCCTGGCCACGCTGGGTTCCCATCCTTCTTTTGTTAATGAGGTCATTAGCAATTCAGCGGACAATTAAACGATCCAGATTTTGGCATTTTCCTCACTTGTTTACGTTGTAGTGCACTGTACGGAGCTCCAGATCCGTCCGATGACTCTGCACAGTGAGACTGCTTCTCTTCGCTTCCGTCATGTGATCAGTGAGAGTGATATAGAATTAGAGAAAAACAAAAGAACTCAGACACACGCCTGCAACTAAACCCAAACCCAGACCGTGGAGGAGCACAAACAGAGCTGCTTTTGGTACCGGCTCATCACTGTGAGCCCAGAGCTGCTGCTACAGAGGAAGTTTTGTTAGCTGTTAAACGGTGCAGAGCGGGCGACTTCAGCCAGTTAGTCGAGCATCCTCCTTCATGTGAACGCTGACACTGCTGACAGTTAATTATGGGAGTCACAGATCACGCAGACATGTCAGCCCGGCTGCGATTGACACGCCGCATGTTTACATCTCTGTTGTAATGTTGTTTTCTAGTTATTTTCTCAGCAGCAGTGCTGTTATTTAGTTGCAGAAGGGCCTCGGGGCTCGCCATAATGATGGTAAAAGCAGCCCAGATTCAGGGGAGTGAAACATTAAAAAGGACTTGTGGGTATAATTGGAGAACCTGCCATCACAGTCACTTTGCAAATATTTTAGGTCAGGTTGTTGAAACATGAAGACTCCCCGGTTCGACTGTCATTCTGCATAGGAATGTCTCTACGAGGCTCCATTATTCTCTGCTTCCACACATACAAAGTTATTCTGACAAGACTCAGATCCGACTAGAGCTCAGATTAAGTGTGAAGCAAACAGATGAGCAGTGACGCGGTGGTGGTGTGGAAGTCGGAGGCCAGGTGCTTGTTGTCAGGATCAGGGAGGAAAAGCAAGAGGCACCACACATTCAGCTCAAAATACCAGATTTAAAAAAAACAAAAACAAAAAAAAAAACACACACACTTCCCCCGCAAAGAAGAAAAAAAAGTTGAAATGTTTCTTCTCTTTCACAGCTCGTCTCCGACACATTAATGCTGGGGGAGATTTATGCCTGGTCAGTAATAAAATCTGCTTACACAGATTCTGATGGCTTCCATTAAAAAGCCAGCCTTTGATTAAAACATTTTTCATCTGAAGATAGATTTTTCACCTGAAGCGATGCGGTTCAACAAGAGGCCCAGAAGAGACAGGAGCTTCTGAGGCAGCAGTTCAACCCCCCCCCCCACACCCCTTCACAAATGACAGCCAGCCCTCGCTGCTGTCTCCCGGTGTTTTTATGGGATGAAACCAGCAAATCTGGCTCCTAGCTACACTGTCCGATATTTAACTTCAAAGCTGCTGCTTGGATTCATCACTTGGGGAAAAAAAAAAAAAGATATTGGCCGAGTTTACTGTTAAATCAGAGGTGCTGGTTGCTTGGGCGTCACCTCGACCAGCACCACCTGTCACATGATGGATCCCACTCTGTCGCTGTGTATACTCCTACATGAGCCAGTTATGATCACTCTGCAGACTTCCAGCATTAGTTAAAGGGATATTCCACTTGTTTGGGAGTGAGTTAGCGTCTAGAGCGCTCTTAGTTGGAGAACTGGAGACAAATCCTCGTAAATGAACCAGTTTTAGATGAGCAGACTGTGGAGGAAATGTTATTGTTTTATTTCATTTCTTATTAGAAACATGGATTTGGTTTAGAGAAGTGCTGAGATAATCAAGTTAAGCCATTGTTCCTGCAAGACCAATTCACATCTTGGAGCTAATCAAGACACCCAGACTGTCTCCAGCAAAAGGCAGACACTGGATACTGTCTGCATACAGAAGACAGGGACCTCTGGTCAGTTACTTCCCCTCCTTCACACCTGAAGCGTTCTTTGTTTCCACCAAACTCTGTAGATGGAAGGTTGACATCCTGGGAGTCATTCGATTCATTTCCCCTCCTGTCTAGACCATTGTTTGTACCTCTAGGTATACAAAAGACTTCTGTAACGAATACAGACCTCCTGTAAGTTATAAAAGGGTGAACTCATCTTCTATGGGCAGAGTCCTCATTCAGATGCCTCGTGGATCTGGGTGACAGCTCTCCTTGTGCACAAGTCTCAGTAAACTCCTGAGATTTTCTCATCGGGACTCAGGATTATTTTTTTTCCCACAACAAGACTCCTTAAGAAGAATACATTTTGGGAATTGGCTAAAGACTGAGAGTGCTCTGACCATGGTTCGAATTACAGGGAACTAAAGTGGGCCAAGAAATAGTTCACTTTCAGGTTATATTGTTTGGTCCCTCTGGGGACAACGAACGCGCCGGTACGTCCAGATCACACATCCGACTTCAAACTATAAACCAGTTTTTAAATCGTGTTGTTTGACGAAGTAAAACTAGACTTATGATAGAAAATATACGGCACACTTCTTCCTGTATATTACCGTCACGTTTGATGCAGAAAGAAATAATAAAAACAGACTTTTCTAGCGAACATGCTAGCAAGCTGAAACTCCTAAATACTTCAAGCAGCAGTGCTCCCTATTGGTGGAAAATAGCACCACATCAACCAATTGAAAAATTGTCAACTAATACATGTCATTTAGTTGCTAGGGGGGGAAGGGGGAAGTTGTGGGAGTGACAGTGAAATGAGAGGCAGAAATAGTCATAGCGAGTATGGAGCTTTGACAGATTTGTGACATTTATTGTGTTTGAAGTGTAAAGTTATTGTGATTAGTGTGAAGAATAGTAATTTTTTTGTATTTTGTGTAAAAAATAAATGAAGCGATTTGTGAATGTGGAGCAGGAAGTCCAGCTCTTTGAGTTTGAAGGAGCATTGTTGTAGAAAAAACCCTGCCTGAGGTACTGCTTGCAGTTTAATGTAAATAGTTGTATATAACAGTTATTGGCCAAATTTGTACATGTTTTCTTTAAAATTTACAATCTATATTTACATTTTTAGTTATAAAAATGGTCAGTTAGGCATATTTGTGTATTTGACAGTAATATATTCAACTTTTTCCCACTTGGATTTTGTGTTTTTTTGTGTGATTTTAGGTCCAGTGTTTAGATAAATTAGATCAAAATGACAAAATAACTGTAAAACCACACAGGTGAGATTGTGCTGAAAGTAATGATACAGAACAAGGCTGGTTAAAGTGTATTTGAAGGCAAAATATAAACATAAAATCTAAAGTAGTCAAAAATGGCCCCTTTATACCCTAGTCCCCAGAGGGTTAAGGCTGTCAATCGATTCAAATGTTTTAATCTGATTAATCACAGGATAGCTGTGGATTGATCACATTTCAAATCCTTGCAGTATGCTGAAAGCTAGGTGTTAAACCTGAAATTGCAGCCTCAACAAATGTGCGCTTGACGTTGAGATAGAGGTGCTTCGGTGAAACTAAAACTTATTCTTGCTCTGTCTGCATATAACAGGGTTTTTATGATTGTTCTGTTTTTATTTTTTAACTCCAGAACTTCTGTTTTTTATTGTAGTCCCTCTGAAGTCGCTCACAGTTTAATTTTACATGCATGTAAGATTAAAATTGATTAAAATAGGCATTAAAATAAATGGCAATGCTTTTTCTAAACTTATTTTATTGAAATGAATTACAAATATTTGTTTAAACTCATAAGTACAATTTTTTAATTTGATGTTGCTGAAACAACAAAAAGGTTAATAAATACATAAAATAAATGTTTCTGATGGAGAAATCACCCATTTTCTATGGAAAACAGTGTATTATAAATAAACAGTTCTTCCCAAAATAAAGCTAGTAAATAAAGCTTTGTAGTCATTTGGGATGACAAGTCATAAAAATCTCGTCAAAATTGAAGTTATAATTAGTTCTAGAAAATCAGTCAGAGTGAGACCTCTGTCCAGGTGTCTGGGAAATCTTTGACGCCCCTGCAGCTCTGGTTGGAGCAGAGAAGCAGAGAAGAATTCACGGTTTTACTGAATGGACTTTCGCCTCGGACCAATGATTTCTCATGGCTACGTTGATGTTGTGGAGGCTGAATTCATGCTCTGTTGCCACACTGGTGACTGGAAATACAAGCTCCACTTTAGCCAAAGATTTGAAAATAGGGAACATTTCAGTTATGAAATGATCAGAAATTGTTAAGACTCTGAACTCTTCCTGATCCCACAAGTGCTTGCTGCAGTGGGAGGAAAACCTGCACCAATGGTTCAGCTGCACCGGTCTGAGGCCTGTAGTGGTCACAGATGCGCCCCAAGGCAATAGAGAATTAATATGCTCACTCGCTACCAACTGGTCAAGGGTGTGAATTGTAATCTGTCAAAATGACGGATTGGTCTTCAGATTTTTCCATAATCAATTTAATAAAAACAATCAATGACGGAAAATATTCGGTTAACACGACCCCTGCTTCAGTGAATGCATGTTGGAGGAACTCTGTGGATCTGCACACGATGATGCAGCCTCGGTGGAGTAGTCCAAGTCGAACTGAGCGCATCATCAGAGGACAAGATGTTGAATTGTTCGATACAGTGCGTACCGAACCGAGAGCACTGTATTGAACGGTTCAATCCAGATACATGTATTGTTGCACCCTAATGTATCAGTGGATTTGTTGCTACTAGTTTTTTGTGACAAGAGGGTCTGAACAGTGAACTTCCTGGTATTTGTTTAGACATTGCTATAGAGTAATGGTCTTCTAGTCCTGTCAAGCATTAACTGGCTCTGCTCCACATACACAGACGACATGAGGACTTTGGAGTTGCCCAAGGACGTCTCCACATGCCAGCTGAACCACGAGCCCTCTGATTATTGAACAACTTGTTCTACCTGCTGAGCCACAGCTGCCAACATGTCAGACCTTGAACACATTAAATATAGAGACAGTCTAACAATGCAGCTCACCACGTAGAAGTAGAGATTTAAATAGAAGAAAGTCACCCTGACAGAACACAGTAAAATGTGTAGCTTTGCTGTTTTTAGATAAGTGACTGCAACCATTTAGATGTTCCCCCACTGGTTCTAGTTTTCTTCTATACGTCTTCTCCTAAATCCTCTTTGATGGGAAACCTCATGAAGTAAAGATGATAGGAGTAACTAAGAATTCAGCTACAATTACACCCGGAAGACAAACTACTCACCTCCACTTTATCAGGTCCACCTTCTAGTCCCGGGTTTGACCTCCTTTTCCACCAGAACTGTCTTAATTCTTGGTGTCATAGATCCAACAAGGTGATGGAAACATTCCTCAGAGGTTTTGCTCCATATTGACATGATAGCA
>JBBBVU010000015.1:28617367-28633071 GCA_037177055.1 Atherinosoma microstoma | reverse complement strand
GTGTGATGCTATCATGTCAATATGGAGCAGAACCTCTGAGGAATGTTTCCATCACCTTGTTGGATCTATCACACCAATAATTAAGACAGTTCTGGAGGAAAAAAGTGGGTTGAACCCGGTACTAGAAGGTGGACCTGATGCAGTGGCTGTTGAATGAGTGCTGGACCATGAAAGCGCTGCTTTGACGTGAACAGCAGGAAAACTCTGTCACATTTGCACTTTCAAACAGTGCAGCAGATGCATCTTTGTGTTTCTACGTTAGCTTCACCGCGCACCGATCAGTTTAGATCAATCAGAGAAGAGAACGTGCGTCTGCTGTTGTGCCGTCCACTCCTGCGAGCTTCGCTTCTCTCTTGGAAACTCCACAAGTGGCAGACAGCTACAGCAGACCTTTCATCTGCACCACCCAGCTGTCAGAGTGAAGAGCCACTTCCATTAAGTGTGTGTCTTCCCACTATACAATTATATACAGACACACAGACAGGCTCGTGAAGCATGCGCACACACACAGAGCTCCACTCTCAGCTGAGTGTGCACTGATGTTACCAGACTACTTTAGTTTTTTGTGTGTCTGTGAGAGAGAGACAGACAGACAAGCAGGCAGACAGAGAGCATGCAACCTTTTAGAGTGCTCAGGGTAGGGAGCCCCATCCCCTTTTATGGAACAGAAATCAGCAATTGACCTGTCACTTTTGCTCTGATAGCCATCTCTGGAAAGCAGGTCATGCACATATGTCCAAAGTGCCTCTTAACCGCATTTTATGAAACCAGAAAATGTAATCCAATAATGATTTGCCTTGTGAGAGAGAGGGAGGCAGCTGGGAGCAGCAGCACGCACACGTGGAAGCTGCTCGTACAGACAACAATGTTAAAAAGGGCAAGATTCCACATCCTCGTCAGATTCCAGCGACAACAACATCACAGGGATGTTTATTACCGAAGAATTCGTGTTGATTCAAGCGGCCGTACATCAGAACGATGGTGGTCAGCGCTGAAGGAAACCACGCTCTATCTTTATTTAGACCACCTTTTTTTAGACCCACCGCCCCCTCTTCGTTGTTCGGGTTCCCAAAGACAAATAGCATGGCACAAAAACTAATTAGTAACCAGGAACTAGTTAGCAGATGCCCTTTGAAAAACGTGTCCTGAGGCAGGATTTAAATATAGGGACAGAGTCAGTGACTGAGTGTGCCTGGGAGATCCCGGCCTCCAGGCGCGGCAGCACTTTGACCCCTGACCCTCATTATGGGGAGCACATTCCTGGAGGGGTGAAACCCCTGGCAGCTGAAAGTACAAGGGCATAGGGAGTGGAGGAAGTGGAGGAGGAAGAGGGGGCTGGATGGCTCATACCACACCAGCCTGACGGAGCGTGGCCCGGTGCGCCTCGCCACCCGGGCCACAGACGGCTGGAAAAAACACAATAATAGCAGCAAACATCTGGACGATGCACTCCTGCATCTGCATCTAAATGCAAGCACAAAGAAGAAGAGAGGTGATGCAGAGGAGCTAAATATAGCCGGGATGCAGGTGAGAGAGAAAGTGTGAAGAGATGAAAAAACATAAAGAGATGCACTGAGTTTAAACACCGGAATATATTAGATATGTTCCTCCCGTGTGATGAATGTGTTTGTGTGCCTGCCTGCTTGCTTTTAATTGCGAGAGTTGCAAATAGCAAGTTAAGCCTCCCCCCTCCCTCCCTCCACCTTCTTCACCCCTCCTCTCTCATGGGTTGATAATTCTCATCACTGCAAACAGACCTGCTTTATATTCATTAGCCCAACACTCCCAGCAATCAGGCCACAGCGCCAGGGGCAACGGTCCTCTTTATAAAAATCACATTGCCTAATAGTAGCGTTCTGTAATTATGTGCCATTAACATCTATCAGAACGTTCCCCCTGCACGTCACGTGCGTTAGCTCCCGATTTGTTTTTGTACAAACGTGTTTATTGATATTAACATGTTAGTTAAGATGGCGCCCGCTTGAAAACCGTCAACATGTTATTTTTGTTTCATGTGCGCTTGAGAAACGGGTTGTTGTGCACAGAACCGCTGGCCCTGAGGTTCAAAACACAGGAAACAAAACAGAAAACAGTCTTTTCTTTTAAATTGTGTGCTTTTTTTTTCCTTTTTTTTTTTTTTTATTCTGCATTGGTGTTGTTTTCTTCTTTTCATGTCTTTTCTGGAATGTGTTTCTGTTCCTCAAGGCTGCCAAACAATGCCGGCTTTTAATAAATGTAATTAAATGAACATTATTACCTATGACACACATTTGGGTTAAAAATAACCAAAGAAACCTAATTAGTTTTATTGATCAAAACACAAACAAATGAGTTGTAATTCTTTCATGTGGTCCTGGAGACCAGCTCGGCTGCAGAACTGCAGGTTTTGATGGCTCCTCGTCTCTTAATTACACTGGAACATTGTTTTCTTGCAGGGATGTGGGAGTGAGGACAGGCTGCGATGCATCATCTGCAAGGCCAAGGTAAGCGCAGCGAGGTGTGCGTGTGAATGGAGGCTGCTATAAAAATTCAGCATGATGTTTGATGATGTCTCATTCTTTGAATCTTTACTGTACGAAATGCCGCTGGTGAGCATTTAAACAAACACCGTTTAAATCATTAAGCATTGTCTGCATCTTGCAAAACAGCTTTAACCGGAGCAGATCCATAATACTAATGAGCAATCAGCTCTTTGTTGTGCTCCGTGATTTAGCTGATTTACCAGCAGTTGTGTTGCTTATGAGCTGTCTTTTATTCCTTATTATTGCAGCAGAGCACTCGCAGTGGGGGAAAAGAAAAAGGAGGGTGAAACATTACAATATTTGGCAGAAGATACAAGTCATGTAATGACAAAATCTGTATTCATTTCATGAGCAGAAATTAATCATGCCTTCCCGTGTTACATCCCCAATGCAAATTTTCCATGCAGACACTGCGCCGTGTGTTTGTGAGTTTATTCCTATGAAATGGTGGAGCTCATGTGTCATCACAGATGGGGCTGCATGCTGGATAAGGTGGCCACATTACTAACCATCTCAGATTAGGACGGATGCTGTTGATGTGATGCGTGTATTCATGCTTGCGCCGCGGGTCAGAGCGTCACAAGCTGGCCGCTGAGTGTTTATTCATTGTTTGCTGTCCGGTGCCGTGTGTATGCATGGGAGGGATCCATTCTGCAGAGGAGAATGTCACTGTAACTCTGAGAACGACCTTTCGGGAGTTTTCGGGATATTTTAAACATGAAATCATGCACACAGACATTTATAGTGTAAGAAAGTCTCAGGTGACTTTTATTATTCATTCAGCGATGTGTGCTGCTTTCCACTTGGGGTCAAAGACTAACTGGACGCAAGTTGTTTTCTGTTCGGTTTTATGCACACACATTTGTGTAACAGAGGTGTGAGTTGCCTGCAGAGGAAAGCTGAAGAAGAGTTTTAAGTAAGAGCACGAACACGGACAAATCAAATGAGCCACTCATGTGATTCCCCAACCTGCTTTAAACTTGCTAGCTAGCAATATTCAATTAAATTCAGCTTTATTTGCACCATTTCACCACAGAGTCTTCTAAAGGTACTTTTACACACACTCCAAATCAATCCAATTTATCGTAGTCCAATAACGATCCAATCAGAACATCGATTATATGATCTGCATTAATCCAGTTTATAATATCTGTGTTCATATAAGCAGAGCCGAGCTAAGCATCAATTCTTTCATTCAGTCCTCCATCCTGAGCTGCACGAGGAAACACTGGAGAGGAAAACCTCCATCAGAACCAGGACCAGGAAGGAAAACCTCCATCAGAACCAGGACCAGGAAGGAAAACCTCCATCAGAAACAGGAAGGAAAACCTCCATCTGAACCAGAACCACGATGGATGGTCAGGAAAGAGGGGTCAACCAGCAGCAGAACTCTAATCCAGGGATACCTGCTGAGAAAGAAGAAGTAAACGACAGCAACAATCCAGTCCTAAACTGGTTAAAACACTCCATAAGCAGACCCCCTCTTACCTAAAATACATGCTCCACCTCTTCCTGTGCCTTCCGCCCCGCCAATGCCAACCTCCTGATCGTTCCTAAGACCAGGCACCAAATTTAGGGGGAAATAACCTTTTCTTCCATCACCCCCACCCTTTGGGACTCTCTTCCATAATACATCCGAGGCACCGCAGACCTTGTCACCTTAAAGTCCGAACTAAAAACTCACCTGTTTGGCTTTTATTTTAATTTCCTGACCCGACACGAACCAACCCACAGGCAACCCGCGGGTTACGGGTCGGCCTTGTCCTGTACTGTCCTGCAGTATCTCGGTCATGAATTTACTGACAGAGACATGAAACAACCAAAGACCCAAGCCAATCACTGTGTCAGGAAACATGACATCATCCATAGCAACGGGGTCAACACTGCCCTTTCTCTTAGCTAACCTTTAGTACTACTTAAGAGTCCCCCTAGTGGTGAGATAAGATTCTCTGTGAAAACTGCCCCAGGTCTGTACCACTACACCCCCAGTCCCCTAAGAGGTCCTTCCTCTTTACATAGTGCTATGATCCCAGTCTTTCCTCCTATGGAAATGACAGAATGAGGTGCCGATCAAAAAAAAGTCCCGCTCCTTCTAAAGGTTCGGCTCTCTTAGACAGGAATCAGTTCTTCTCATTCACTACAAAGAATCAGCTCGTTCATGACCGACACATCCCTACTGAGCTCTGCGAGAACGAAGCAGCGAAAGGTAAAGAAGCTGGAAGCTGACTCTTGTGATTCATTACAAAACATCGGTCCTCAGAGCTGCATCTGTTGTGCTTGATGCATCACTGGTGGGCCCGGCCTGGAGACTGAAGAACTGAAGAAAAATAAATACAATATTGAGTCAGTTTTATGCTGCAACAGCGACTCAATGTATAAACTCAAAATGTGTAAAATTACAGTTTTATAAAGTCTAACTAGACGAAGCTAAATTTGAGCTGTTGGTATTGACACTACTGCAAATGAGTGTATAATTAGATACAAACTTTTAGTCCAGATTAAGTATTATGGAGCCCTTTTGGTGACAATGGTAGAAATACAGTATATGAAATGTAATGGTCAACAGATGTCCTGGGCCAAAATAAGCCCAAAAAAGTATTTTTAAGGATTGAAGATTTGCAAAATGTCATGTAACCTGAATTTGTGCTGTTTTTCCTGGCCGAGCGGTTCATGTATGCACGTGTATAGATTCAATAGTCAGTTTGACAAAGACGAAACAAATCCATTTAGTTTAATTCAATATAAAGACTATGGAATATGTGGAATGTTTTGGTTAGACCACCAGTAGAATGTGAGTTTAGTGAATCATGACCACCAATATTTCTCTCTCTTAACTCCAACTGAACAAAGTGACGTTTTCAGTGGGTGAAAATACTCTTTAATGAAAGTTGTGACAAGTTAAACTCACATCTGTTCTTCACTAGCTTAGAATAAATAATCGAAAACTGACATTGTGGGAAAAGTACTTTATATAAGTTATCCATGGGTGACCAAAATGGGAGTCAATAGATGGAAAAAATGAGGAGAAGTTTCTGGAATGGCTGTCACGCCAACCAGCCCGCTCTCTGCCTGTAATAATGCCAGCCAGTTTGGTTTAAACAGAGGCCATTTTCATTGATTTTTTCTCTCTCCCTGACAGTATGTGGCTGCAGGCAAACCCAATTTTTAGGTGCTACAGCCATCTCTGCTCTTCTTGTAGCTGCAAGGGGACGTTTTTTTTCTGCTCTTTTGCAGCATCTTCAACTGACTGTTGCACTTGTCCTCGCCCATTGTACCTATGGCATCATCATCTATTATTTATGGCAGACAGAAAGTGTCTGACAGACGTCCCGCTGAGAGACCTAACAGCCACGAACGGGGAATAGTGGCATGACACTGGCGAATGCCACGAGTGGCAGCTGCTCCATTTAGAGAATGATTGTGGGGAAGCTTCTCGTGTGTGTTGATATGAACTCAGCTGCGGTACGTTAATGCATCGGTATAATAACATTTTAATGTCTGCGGTGGCACGGCCATTTAATATTTGTCCACAGAGAGATGTGTAAGTAGATCAGCAATGACTTTAATGATAGCGATAATCATTTTGGTCCTACGCTGCTGTCTCTGTAATGCATTACTGCAATCAGCCCTGGTTTTTAAGAGGTTTTAGTCATTAGGACTTTGGGCTTGCACGCTCATCAAAGTCCCCACTTCAGCGTGCTAACTACTTCATTTTCTGTCTTTTCTTATTGTTGAAGCTGTTTGTTTTTTTATTTCATTTTCTAGTGTATGTTGTTTTTCACTTTTGCAGCCGGGTTTCAAATGTGGGCCATTTGTGTGAGTTATGCTAATTTGTTGGGGCAATGAATGCATTAATTTCATTAGCACATGGCCTCAAAGCAATAATTACCAGAGTAGGTGTGTCAGAAGCAATCATGTTAAAATTTGCCAGTTAATTATTAAGATTTTGTTCTGAGGGACCTGGATTTGACATGAGTCGCCGAGGGAAAAAAAAAAGAGAGAGGGAGAGGAGAAAGTTAATGCATTCCAGTGGCCGAGGCTAGGTGCTTGTTGTTGGACCCAGTGGGGGCGGCGGCGGCGTCGTGGGCCTGCTGGCGCAATTCTTGCATGTTGACAGCTCACATTCTGGACTAATTACCACAAATAGCAGAGGTCTAGCTGGTGCTCGGTCAATCCAGGGGGGTGTAATTATGAAGAAAAGGAGGTCCGTAGCAGCCTAATGGCCCCTGCTCCTTCTGATTGGAGTCCAGTGGAGAAGACGTTGGTGGGGAAATGTGGAAGACGAAGAGAAAAACGGCTTCTTTCCTGAGCCCTTAACGGGGGTCAGGAAGAGAAGCTGTTTGTCTAATGATGCGAAACAATAAATATATAAGTGTATTTATGTTCACCAGTGTGGCGCTGCCTGGCTTTGACAGGGTTTGTCTGTTCGTTAATTAAATTTCATAAACATTACTAGCAGTAAATACTGTCCTCGGTTTGATTTGTTAGCAGTTTAGCAACCTGGAGGATGCATCAGCTTATTGTGCTGGTTTATGTCTCATGCTACGGATCTTTATCCTTTGTGGTGTGAGTTTATCCTGAACTATGTTGCTTTGGAATATGAAGGGTAAAAATAATTTAGCTATGGATAAATAAATTAAAGAATAGTTAGGTAAAAAATAAAATATCTGCATTTTAATGCCTTGGCACATATATTATTTACATCTAATCACTGGAACAAAAATTTGGATAAGTTGATCTGGACTTCTTGCAAACAAAAGGATAAAGATCAACTGCGCTGCAACGCCAACATCAAGCTTTCCTCAGGTCTTCACGACAAATTCTCCGTCTTTTGGCCGACATTTATGTCAACGAAACATCGTCTGTTAGCAGGTGCAGTTTCAGCTCTTTTTCTACAGGAGGTATATGGACGTATTAAGGCAGGAAGCACTGACTTCACTCAGAATCTTTGTATGTAGCTTATAGTTCATGGGTTTTAGACTTTGTTAGGAGTATTTAGTGATTTTGCTGAATCAGAGTACACAGTATGAAGTATGCAGCTGACCACTAAATAAACATTGTGTCCCAATCTGCAACGTGCTGCAGTGGTCTTACAATGGAATATTTTTATTAATCCATTTATTATTGTATTGAAGCTGAGTGATACACAACTTCATTAATACTCCTTTTACATATGTGTGTCAGGCGTTGTCAGACATCATCTCCCAGTGTGTGTCTCATGTTTGCATGGTTGCTAGGCAATACATCCACAAGAAGGCAGTCGACAGTTTAAAGTTCACCTCCGAGTTCTGACATCAGTTTCAGACAACAGCTAACATGGCGACGGTGGAGGAGATCATAAAAATTTAAAATTTTTTATGTCAGAAAGAGACAAAAAGAGGCAGTGCAGTAGACAGTGGTGGTCTTCTTCTTTACTGGTCACACCTGAACTGTACGGCTCAACGCTGCCCCTTGGGTTCCCGGTGGTACTGCTACGTTTGCTATGTGTGGGTTTGCATCCTCAACTCTTTGAAAATGGACTGAAATGCACTTATAAAGGACAGAAACACATTTTTACCATTTCTTCTCTGAGTATTAAACAAACTTAAGGCACCGTTTATTTCCAGTTAGCTAAACCAGAAACCGGCTATAAACAGCGTAGCGTGCTAAGACATGAAACATGCGTATTCTACGTGCAATATACTGCATACTGCGCACTACCTAAGAAGTATTAGATACAATTACTAAGATTAAGCACCTAATTCTACCATAAGGAATAATGGATTGTCACTGGGGGGATACCTGCTGTTATACCCTCACGAGATTTGTACCCCTGCAGTTTGTACCTTGTATCGTTAAATTAGGGTACAAACCAGTCCTCAGATGTACAAGCACCGATCTAAAGGTACAATCAGGTACTTCATTTTCTGAGTGTAAGGGGTTTGTAAAACTCATCCTCAATTCTCACTCTTGGTTCTTCCATCATCTTGCAGAGGAGAAATGTCCATTATTTCATGGATGAAGGAAAAGTGGTAACCCAGCCCCTAAACCAGGTTTAGGCCAGTTGGTATGTGTCATGGAGGTTGGAAAAGTTTTTTTTTTTTTTTTTACTTGCTTTTCAATTTTTTCTTTATATTTATTTTCCCTCTATTTTGTTGTTTTTCTTTGTAATTATTCACACATTTTAATGAAGGTCAGTTAATGGAACAAGTGATTTTATTGATCATCGTGTAAAAAGTGGGATTCAATAAGCACAGTTTCTTCTCACTCCTATACAAATATATATAATTATACTTTCTTTTTTTCATTTCCTAATGTGGTCAAATTTATTTATTTTTTTCCCAACTTGTTTATGTAAGCTATCGGCAAAGAGATAAATGAATTTGTGCCTAAAAATTCACCATTCTCTCACACTTATCCTCACATCGCACACATTCAGCACCGTCGGAGGTAATGTTTTGTTCAGTAACTAACCCCAAGAATGTAGCTCGGACATCTTGGTTTGACTAAGATGTCAAAGCCATGAATCAAACTAGCCACCTTCTAACTGTTAGGCTGTTCCTCCTCAGCCACAGCCACCAACACAAATCACATCATTTCCCCTTTTCGATACCAAAATGGATCCGTTTTTTATTTCCGTGGGCAACATCTCATTTCACCGTATCAGGACAAAAGAAACTGAAACGTCGCATCAACGTCAACAACTAAATTTATTCCACAAAAAAATGTAAATCGTGAAATCCTCCGGAACAGCTCTGCACCTTCTGCAAACCTTCTCCGCCCCGTGCCTCTCAAGTGTCTCCTTAAAGACGGTCGCATTTACACGTGCAGACCTTCCCGTCTGAGGGGAGGGGAAAAAAAAAAAGTTAATCATCACTTGATTTTATATGGAAAGCAGATTATCCTTTGATTTTGATGAATGCGGCAGCTGCCAGACACTTCATTTGACTAAAAGCAGGACATTCTGTCGAGGCCTCTCGTATGTCACTAAGCCGCTG
This sequence comes from Atherinosoma microstoma, assembly GCA_037177055.1. Lineage (NCBI taxonomy): Eukaryota > Metazoa > Chordata > Actinopteri > Atheriniformes > Atherinidae > Atherinosoma > Atherinosoma microstoma. The sequence continues at coordinate 28,623,572 of JBBBVU010000015.1, read as the reverse complement.
TTAGGACAGCGCTGTGACAGGAGATGACACATGAAAGGAATTCCTCCTCGTGGCTTTCCCAGGACAATGAAACGTGGCCTTGAGGTTTGTATGTGTGTGAGTGTGTGTGTGTGTGTGTGTGAGTGTGAGAGTGTGTGTGTGTGTGCATGCGAGTGAACCACTTCAAAATAAGAAAGGAGACACACACTCTGACATTTTCTTCTCTCAAAATATTCGTCCTTCGCCTGAACAGGAACATAAACTGCATCTCTGAACCAAACCAAAGACGGCTGCTTCAACATGGATTTAAACATGGCCGTCCGGGAAGCTATCGCTGCTTTCAAGGTAACGGTTGGAAAAGATCCACATGTTTATGACTACATTTCACGTCATCTGACAACTCCTGATGGCAGCTGCCGGTTTTCTGCTGCCACAACTCATTACTCATTATAAAAAGGGAGGGGACGGCTCGACATTAGCTGCATCACGTCAGAGAACATCATACCATGTTAGAAATACTTGCATGCTCATATGACACCACATCTTTGACCTTAAGCCTCTTTCCTTTAAACAGCAGACAGAGTGATATGACCTCGGTCTCTGAAATGCTCGCTGTTAACACCTCAGCTCTCAGTTTCTTAATAATACAACTTGGTTAGTGAAGGAAAACTGGGAATTACAGAAACGTGGAGGCTTAGACGACTGCTGAATAAAGTCCTCCCACTCGACATGCATGTGATAACGTGCACATCTCATACTCGTGCACGGTTCTCCTGAGGAACATTACGTCTTCCGGTGAATTTACTGTTTTAGTTGCAGTAAATGGCTGCATCGCTGGAAAATGACATTTTTCCACTTAAATCCTGGGCAGCGCAAATTATACCAGGCTGTTTCTGTTAGTTTACCATAACAGCCTAACTACAAAAGTTTTGTACACAGATGCATGATTATGATGTTAGAGGCTACATTACAGACGACTTCTGATGGATCCCGGGAATAACCTGTCCAGGGATTCCACGTGCTCGTTGATTGGAAATAACAAGGAGGATTTCTGGGTATAATTCAAAAGATTTATTCTTTCAATCAGAATTGAATGTGCAGATGCAGAGCTCTGGTCGTTCTCTCTAGCCAGCAGACAGAAGATGTGTCCAAGCTCACTAAGAGAAGAAGGACCCTGCCTCCCTATTGTTCTGGTGTTCTGTTCAGTTTCCGGACTCGAGTACCGTCCCGCTGCGGAGCTAGCAGAGCATGTAGTAAGCAGTTTGTACTGTATGTACTGCATACATACTGAAATCAGTGTGTAGCATATATTTCCTTGGCTAGGTAATTATTTCTTATGAATTGGTTTATGTGAACACAGTCATTATAAATTGTTCTAATGTAATGCAGCTTTTCCCAAACTGGGAGTCCCAAGATAATTTCAGGAAGTCGCCACATCATTGTAAAAAACATTGTGGTATTTTTCTAAGGGCTGTCAAAGTTAACACATTAATGCAAAGTGAATAATTGATACGTTAATTTCTTAATACATTAATGCATAAACAAAGTTACAAAAATGGGAATTTAGCATTATTTCAGAGAGAGGAGCTGATTTCTGGGATGGAGTTGCTTTGTTACAGCGGTGAACCGGATCCCCCAAAAACCACTTTATCCTCTTTATATACTAAGTTGTGTCTGTTAAAGTGCCTAGAAATAACTTTGTCATGAGTTAGCGATGTACAAATAAAACAAGGAGCCTGATTTGGAATTGCCAGTTGATCATTATTCCCTGATCCTAAAAAGAAAAGAGAGCGCCCATCCTATCTGAAAGAGTTCAGAACAGAGAGGAAGATGTAAGTGGTCGGGTGTAGTGAGGACATTTGTATTGAGTGTTACTTTAACCCTTTAAAGCCCAACCTAAGGAAAATTGGAGAAAAGTCACATCTTTTAAATCGGAAGTCTTTATTTGACCCTTCAACAAAATGTGGAAAAAACATTTTTTTGGGGGGGTATATCTACCATTTATTATCGTATGAGATGTCAAAATTATTGTAGTGTAGTCTTCTGCTTCCTGGTGTCTATTAGGGGGCAGAAGACAAGTATCATATTGTATATTACAGGGTTTTGAGCAAATTTTGTACCATAAAGTGATGCAAAACGTCTCAGAAACTGTATGTATTAAATATGATACGTTTGGCTTTAATGGGTTAAAACAGAGTTCTGTCAGTCTTTACTCCAACTACAGATTGGAGAACTACAGGTTGGGTTGGATAAAGTTGCAAATAAGATTTCACTTAAATCATTGCGGGGTCGGTCTGTAGCCGTCATTCCCAGCAAAGACTGGAGCTCTTAGTAATTCCACCCTCATTATTTAACCTCCCTGCCCCCTTTCTCTTTCCTGCCATTTGTCCCCAAGCACAACTCATTTGAGTTCCTGCTCAGGAGGGTCTTGAGGCTGATTCAATTAAGTTCTCCTTTAACTGCCTGTCAGGCATCCAAACTTAAACTGATGGAGAATTAATAACAGCCCCAGTTGGTATCCACACTGTTTGCAAGCTTGGAAACTTCTTTCTTTTTTTTCTTTTTTGTATGTGACAGGATCCTGAGTCCATCCCACTCTCCATGTGTCTCTTTTGGAAGTCTGATAATGCAACCCTGAGGAAAACTTGGTCATGGTTACAGTCTGGTCCCTGCTTCTGGGATGCACTTCATATCTTTGTCAGCACCCAAGACATTTGGCAGAACCTTTACACCCACAAAGACACAGCAGAGGCCAAAGAAAGCTCTGCAGAAGTGTAGCAAATCTAATCCTGCTGCTCTTCAGCGATGCAGAAAGGTTTTGAAATATTTACTTCTGTCTTTTTAATTGGTGATAAAAGATAAGAGAAAACTCTTTACATTCATGTTAAGCCTTTGCAGTACATCCTCTCTTATTTACTCTTCACTGAAGCACATTAAACACAAAAAACATGAGCCTTAAAAGCAGCCCTGTGTCCAGAGAAAGAGAAATCACGAGCAGACGCGGCACTATTTAGGCAGCTAACAAAAGAGGAGTTGGACAATGGCAGGAAATGATGGCTGCTGAAATGAAGGTTTGAAGTTCACACATCATCATCATCTGTGAAATCAACTTTTCCTGTGAATATACTCTTCCTCCACCGTCTGCCTTTGTCTTCATACAGCACCAAAGCACTCATTATGCCCAGACATAATGCACCATAATGACAGTAATTTCAGTATCAAATTTTCAAATGTTCGGCCTTAATTCATTGTGGTTAAGTAGCTTAGTTGTAATGCACATTTCCTCCCCTTCTTAGCAGAGTGCTCAAGGAATGAGGCATCTAAAGCCAGGCGGGGGGGGGGGACGAGACGACACACGCAGGGACAATTTAAAGGCACAGTCGGTCTAAAAAAGATGAGGTATAAAAAATTTTTTTTAAAAAGCACCCCTTTGTCTTCTTTTTATTTTCCACTCTGTTATTTAAGATTTCTGGATTTATGTTTTTGGCCATTTTTAATACCCCAAAATATAAATAAACTGTATGAATAGAGATACATGTTTATTTAATCATTTACTTCCTGTAACGTCACAACAAATGACAGCTTGCAGCTCCCGTGATTGAATAAATAGATAATTGGAATTAGTTTCATTCAGGAAACACTGAAATCTTTTAAAAAGCAAAACCATAAAAAGAAAAAAGCTGTTGACACAAATAACAGCAAAATTAACTGATGGTTGCCCTGTTATATACATTCAGGGAACTATTCCATTTTTCCCTGTTTTAGCCATGTTAAAGAATATCATATACGTCATATAACGAAGCTGAAAACGTAAAATAAAAACCAATTCAGAGGTTAAACTGTCAGAATTTTACCGTTTATCTGTCTCTTTTTTAAGAGAAAAGATTTGTTTGTGTGTTAAATGATTACTCTTAAATTGCATCAGTGTGCAGCATGTTGCATCAGGTCTGAAGTGGTTATTACTTTCTGATTCTCATCTTCTCATTTTCACTGGAAGTTCAGACAGGAAGTGGTTTAAATATCTGGACAGCTTCCATGTTTCATGTTTTCGTCTCCGTCCAGTCGCTTTTTTTCCCCTTTCATGCTGTTTTCTGTTCAGAAACAAGGTTACGGCTCCAAGGTGCAGCCGGTTTTTACTCACTTCAGGTCAAACATGAAGGTCATTCATTCATTTTATCTGCCCACTTCTACTGAGAAGCGGACTTCATGCCGGTTTGAGCTCGTTCTTAATACAAAAATGGCCAAATCCCTGTCGGTCTGAAGTTTAAGAGTTCAAGTCCAAACTGTATGAGAGAAATCTTGTGATGTATCTGCAGAATACAAGCAAAAGTAATAAAACATCAGTTTACATTTCACAGTTTCTACATGGAAAAAAGGTTCCACTGATATTGTAAGAACCAGATTGTTTAGAAAACAAAAAATAGTTCCTTCTTTAGTAAAAAGGCAAAGTTTTAGTAATTTTTAGTGTGTGTATACTATTTTCTACAGTCATTAGGGCTACATCCCAGAAACCAGACACATTTGGGCCTAATCTGGGCCACTTTTGGCACTCAGTTTGTGGGCCAGAAGTGGTCCAGATGTCAGTTTCCAACCTGGATGGGGGTTACAGGAAGTGTCTTGTGGGAGGCAGGTGCTCCAGATGTTAATTGATGGCTTGGACATGGGCCAGAGGAAGTGGTCCAAACATGAGGACCCGGCCTGGACATACAGCAGGTTCTTTGTGGGCTACATCTGTGGCTGAGGTTTGGCCGCCGCACTCGCATGGAGTCAACGCTGTGAGTCCAGGCCAAACCAAGCGGGCCATGTTTGGGCCAAACATTTTTCTGGGATGAGATGAGAACATTTAACCCTTGTAGGTCGCTAGTCCGTGCTTTCATCTTTAGTCAGCTTGGTTATTGTAACAGCGTCTTTACAGGTCTACGGAAAAAATCAGCTAGACACCTGCAGCTTATTCTGAGCTGCTCGAGTCCAAGAAAGTAGACCACATCAGTCCAGCTCTGAGGTCTCTACACTGGCTGCCTGTCTGTCAGAGGATAGACTTTAAAGTTCTGTTGCTGGTCTATAAAGCTCTGAATGGTAGAAGCTACATTCAGCTTCTATGTTCCACATGTCTGGAACAAACTCACAGAAAGCCTCAGATCAGCTGAAATAAATCCTGGTTAAAGACCCTGCTGTTCTCTGCTGCATTTACATAGTTTCTATTTAAAAGTCCAAATCTGCAAAGTTTCTTTTAAACTTGATCATGTTTCTAATTTAATGTCCTTTCTTTCTCTTGTTTTTTTTATCTTAAATGATCTCTGCATCCCGCTATAATGCTTTTAATGTTTCATGTAAAGCACTTTGAATAGTCTTGTACATGAAATGTGTTGCAAATAAACTTGCCTTGCAATAATTTACTATCCTTTTGGGTCATCTGAGGACAAAAACATTCCCTCCCAAAAATGCTATAAAACTTTTACATAATATTTTTCCATTTTCTTTTGCTCAGATGTTTTAATCATCTTCAGTCCCAATAAGAATAGCAAAAATGTAATAATTTAAATGATTTTTTAACCTTTTAAATGCTGATTTTCAAACACACAAAAAATTTTCTTCCATGTAATAGATTCTGGGTCGGTGAGAATATTATGTCACAGATAAAATAAAGATTAGTAATGAAATTGATTTTGCTGCATTTTTTTTGGGCAGTCAGATTAATGATTTACTGGTCCCTGGTCATATGGGGACAAAAAAGTCCCATTGACTCCCATTAAAACTATATTATTTTTAAATCTCTCAACCATAACAGGCATGCATCATGCATCCTCTCATGTCAGGCTTTCATTTTACAGAAAATAGTCAAATTTGTCATCTTCAATAGTTGTCATGACATGGTGCCATTAGGCCTTTGCCTGAAAGACCTGTCATTTCTCATATAAAACCATAATAAAAACACTAATAATATTACCTTCCACTTTGTCTGAGTGTTTCTAATCCAGCATGAAATTTGTCACTAACATTTATTTTGCTCATTGCAACAGTTTTAAAACCAAAATCAATACTAAAAATCAAAGTGGTCATTAAAGATGGTTGAAACATTCTGAGCAAAAAAAGTGGAGAAAATTTTAATCAGTAATTTTTATAGCGGTTTTCTTTTTTTGGAGGGGGGGGGGGGGGGGAGTTTTTCTCCTCCAATAACCTAACAATACATTTTTCCCCCACCGAAAAAGCAAACGTCTGACCCCCA
>JBBBVU010000015.1:28578052-28589260 GCA_037177055.1 Atherinosoma microstoma | reverse complement strand
CACACACACACACACACACACACACACACACACACACACACACACACACACACACACACACACACACATACATGCATGACCTCCACCTTGGCGGAGTAATAATAATAATGACCTAGCTAAGGAAACCAATGAATCTCTTCAATTCAATCCTCCATCCTGAGCTGCACGAGAAGACAGTGGAACCAGAACCAGGAAGGAAAACTTCCATCAGAACCAGGAACGGCGGCCATCTTCCTGGACTGGTTTGGGGTGGAGAGGACAGGAAAGAGGGGTCAACCAGCAGCATAACTCTAAGCCAGGAATACCTGCTGAGAAAGAAGAAGAGAAACACAAATGAATGACAACAACAATGTCAGATATTTCTACACGGAGAGTAAAGGGAGCAGAGAGGAGCCCAGTACATCATGGGATGTCCCCCAGCCAAACTGGGAGCTGGTTCCTCAGAGAGGGGTCTGATATCTGGGGGTTGTATTTACTGAGGTACCTGAATTAAACAGAGCCATCATGCATTAGTAACTCCTCTACTAGAACCACTGCTGTAGGCCTGTTAAGAAAAAAATTAGATAAAACATCTGTTTTCTTTCAGAGAATAAATTCTTTGAAAGACTAAAAAGAAAAATGAATGGGTTCTGCTGATGAGCCAGTGGCTGTCGTGCGGTTTATTCCTCTGTGCTGCAAAACTCTGTTGTTTAAAATCCATTTGAAGCACACCAGTGAGCCCCATGATTGCACTGACTGACGTGTTTTTTCATTGCCATTAATATGGACACTAGGCCTGTCACTTCCCATTTACAATCCAGACTGTCATTCAAAGCTGGAAGACTATTAAATAATTGATCTGTAAATGTGTGTTTGATTTCAGATTTCGTATTTTAGTTCAATGGGTGCAACATGCCATGTCTTGTACGTGTTCAGCAGAGGATTTTTCTAACCCCAGATCAGTTAGCAGGCCTATTGTTCTCATTGCTCTACGAAACAGAAGCAGCCAACAATTTGTGCACTGATTCATTGAAACATAGGATGATAAAGGTGTTTGTGTCCTAACTGTAACACTACCTCCTCACCAGGGGTAGCTGATGATCACTGGTTCCATTGTGGATCCTGTTCAAAGTTGGAAAAATTCCCAGATTTGCTAAGATATGTATCACTTATGAAATCATTCATCTCCAGGCGAACAAAAGTATTGGCATTTTTCTCATTTTGTTGCCTTAGAGCCTGAGTTTAAGATATTTTAGAAGGTTTTAATCATTTAATTTGCAAAACAATCAAAATGTATGTTGTGAAGTAAACAATAAATAATACAAAAGGGAAATTAAAAGAACACATTAGCAATGAATAACAATATTCAGCCCTCGTAGCCAGCGCTTTGCAAAGCCAAGTCTCTCTGCACATCTTGTCTCTGGGATTTTTGCTCATTCTTTAAAGCAAAACTGTTCCAGCTCGAGGTTGGATGGGTTCTGCTGGTGTTCTTTAAGTCGTGCCACAGAGTCTCCGTTGGATTGAGGTCTGGGATTTGACTCGGCAACTCCAACACATTTAAACATTTCCCTTTAAACCGCTCAAGTGTAGCTTCATCAGTAAGATGCGGGTCATTGTCCTCCGTCCCAGCCTCACATCCCCGGAAGACCAAAATAGGTTTAACTTGAGGATTTCTCTGCATTTGGCTCCATCCGTGGTCCGTGGAGAGTGTAGCTTATAGCGGAGCTATGGGCAGATCCAGCAGTCTCTGCTGTGGAGCTTTCAGCTCCTTCAGGGTTATCTTTGTTCTCTTTGTCGCCTCTCTGATTGCCCAGTCTGAGTCTTGGTCGACGATCATCTGCAGGGTTGTTTTGGTGCCATATTCTTTCCATTTGGTAATGAGGGATTTTATGTTATGCTGTAGGATTTTCCATCGCTCATCTGGGGTCAGGTTGCAGGGGCAGTAGCCTAAGCAGAGAAGCTCAGACCTCCAGTCCAGCTTCTCCAGGGGAATCCCGAGGTATTCCCAGGCCAGCTGAGAGATATAGTCCCTCCAGCGTGTCCTGGGTCCTCCCTGTAGGACATGCCTGGAATCCTCTCCAGGGGGGTGTCAGAACCCAATGTCCGAACCAATTCACTTGGCTGCTATGGATGTGGAGGAGCAGCAGTTCTACTCTGAGCCTCCCACAGAACTACCCACAGCTCATGAGCATTGCTGAGGGTAGGAACATAGATCGACCGGTGAATTCTACTTCACCATGACAGACAAGTGCGGAGTCCGCATCATTGCCAACCTGTCCATCTCACACTCCACTTTCACATGTTCAACCCAACTCTGATTTGTTCTTCTCCACAACTTAGTCCCTGACCTGTTTGGAGAGCTCCTTGACCTTCATGGTATATCTTGATTATTGGTGTTTCAGAGTCTAGGAAAGGCTATTCAACTCTGGTCCTCGAGGGCCACTGTCCTGCAGGTTTTAGATGTTTCCCCTTTTCCAACACACCTGACTCAAATGAATGGATCGTTGTGCAGAACTTGGCAAGCTGTTGGAACCACTTCATTTGAACCATGCGTGGTGGAGCAAGGAAGCATCTAAAACCTGCAGGACAGAGGCCCTGGACTTGAAGATCCTTCCTCTAGGGCCTTTACGGAGATCAAGTTGGACCTTATTTAGGGGCTTCAAAGGGCTGAATATCAATGCATTTTGGGTGGAGGACAGAAAAGATTTGCCTGAATATAGAAGATCTCACCCTGTCTTGAGGTAGCCATCTTTATGCTAACAAGCTAACTATCATCTGGTTTCAGCTTTTCTCTGAATACGTAGCAATCAAAGGGGCATAAAGATCATCGGCTGACTCTTAACATGTTTTGCGAGACGTTGAAACACTTGTTTCCATGGCAGTTGATTCCGACTTAATCCATAACTACGTATTCATTGATTAGCAAGTAGCTCATAATTAGCACCATCTAGTTGACCTTGTGTAAAATACAGTGTAGTGTTTCATGCTACGAAGTCAACGTTCCCGAACAGATTTTCAAGTTTGTTTTTTTTCCCTCACCAAGTGGATTGTTGGAGTTGGAAGTATGTTATTATTGATTGAAAATATCCTCTCTAATGAATGAGAAAGATTTGCACTCATTCATACAACTCGGGGCTGTGCTTGAGGAGGGAAACTGAAAAGCAACTTATCACACATTATTTGGCTTGTTTCTAAACACACAACTTCAGTTTCAACTCTTAGCATCAAATTAAATGAAGCCGCATGTGAGAGCAAGAGAAGAAATCTGTATAATGAGATGTATGAGGGGGCAGCAAATTTACCCAACCTCATGAAGAGCACTTCTGTTGATTAGCACAGCAGCTCTTGTGAGGTCAATGAAAGCCGTTATTTGCATCACGCATGCTGAATAATTTGGCCCAGCTAAGCAGGGAGCGAACATGTGTTCTGATGAATCCTTTAACGAAGGAAATCTTAAAAAAAAAAGAGACTTTTCTGTGGTTATAAAAATGACATTAACAAGACGACAACATGATCAACATTCACGGCGAGCGAAGAGATGGCAGACGAGCTACGCCACTTTGAATCCAGACATGTTTCACCTCATTCAGATATATTGTTATGAAGTGAATTCAATTCAGCATGAAAGTAATTATGTCTATTATATTCAAACAAAATGTTATAAACCTTTGGCCATGCTAATCACATCTTCTTTTATTCAGAGTAAAGTTTCTAGTTGGCTGTTTCTTTCCTTTCATATTTCAGATGCTTATTATCGAATTTTTCTTTTGAAGGCCTTGATTATTCCCCGTCTGAAAATGAACAATAATTGCTGCCCTACTACTTAAAGTCTGTTGAGCAAAAGAATAAAGGGGTAGTCTTTTCAATGGTCAATCAGCAAAGAAGTACATTAATCATTATCTTACATTACTTTCTTGTTTTGTGCATGCAGCGCGGTTCTGAAGGAATTAGAATTTCTTTTTACCCCTCCAATTATGCATGAGATTTGTATAGTTTCTCTCAAATATAATATGAACAACAAGCATAAAATAGAATTCACAAAAAGGAGAGCGCTTTGATCACATACTGTATGCCTTAAGGAGTCTTGCCTGAGAGTCTTTGATGTGAATCAGTGCATGAAAGGCAGGTCCAATTGGCCTGGGGTCACCCTCAAATTTGCACTCTCTAATCATGTGGTCCATGTCAGGTGTGTGGAAAAAATGGTCCCTCGTGGTTTGATTTTTAGCATCATTGCATAAGGCAAAATCTCCTCTGACAGGGGAGTGAGAAACTATTTGTTGCCTGCTTTACTTTTTTACCCAAACACTCACTAAAACAGCACAAGTTGTGAAAGACTTTTCAGAGGACAAAGACAGGATGGGAGGAAAAGCCCAAACAGTTGTTGTGTTAATACCTTGATAAACACCGGGATTGCAGCAGCTAATTACCATCAGATGGAAGGAGCTGAAAGGTCAGTCATTGCCTTTTTTAGCCACACTGCTGCAGGGACGTCTGGGCTGCTTTGTTCTTTCTTCAGTTCAATATTTTAGGCCAGAATGAAGTATGTCAGCAACTTAATCCACTTTCATATATTTGTGCTGAATTCTGATAATTCCCTGCTGTCTTTGATTTTCCAGCTGATTCACAAACATTCAGAATTTAAATTTTGTTGATTTCTTAGAATTGAATAAATTGAAATAAACCGTAATATATCTGGGACTAGTTTATTTAACCCACTGGAGTTCCTGTGAATCTCGCATCTTGCTTTCTCTGTACGACAATTAGGCTAAATTAGTTCGCCTCACTATTACAGCCGGCTGTTTCTTCTGTTAGCATCACTTTTTGACTTACAGAGTTTTCTTAGGTGGTAATATTACAGTTGCGGGATGCATCACCATGGCAACATGGAAAATATGTGTAAGGCTTTCAGCAATAAAATGGATTTTGTGTTTGAAACTCTGCAGAAGAAACCAATGAAACATTGATGTCCCTAAAAAGATTCCTCACTCAGGTGGAAACCTGCAAGGTTTCTCCATAGTCAGACAGCAGCTGTTAACAGAACCAGCTGACAAGATGCAAATAAAAACACTGCAACAAATCCACGGATTGTGGCTTAACAGCACTGTGTTGTTTTCATGATTTTAAAATAAAAATCATATAATGGATTTGTTTTAATTGGATTATAACTGGACTGTAGATAATTGGATTAAGTTGGACTGTGTTTTTGAGTACCCTGAGATGACTCTGTCATGGCGTTATAAAAATAAAGCTGAACTAAATTGAATTAAATAAGAAGTGTAACTAACAGGTGAGGTTTCTCAGGAAAACCACAATTAGCGTATCATCCGACTGAAAGGATGCGGCTGCTGAAGTAGAGATCAATAAACATAATGTTAGCTTTCTGACCTCTTTGATTTGTTGAAAAAATAAGCATGTGGGCTAACTTTTATGTTGCAGTTTTATAATCATAGTAATAATGATGATACATTTTATGTATTGGCGCCTTTCAAGACTCTCAAGGTCACCTTGTAAAATCAAAAACACAAGAAGTGACGATAATAAAACAAATAGACAATACAATAAAAACTATGTATGATGAAACAGTCTGAACAGGTGTGTCTTGAGATGTGATTTGAAGGTGGGTAGAGATGTTACTATACGGATGCAGAGTGGCTAAAGGATCTCAGTCCCATGGTGGATATGTGTGCTGGTTGGGTAGAAGGAAAGCAGAGGAAGAAGAAGTCCTAAGTGCTTGAGACGGTGTCTGTACTTTAAGTAGTCTGGCAAGTTATGGGGAGCAAGATTACGGAGGGTCTTGAAGGTAATATGAGGAGAATTTTAAAGTTAACGTGAAAGCCAACCAGAAGCCAGTGGAGCTGTTTATGAACAGGAGTGATGTGTAAAGAGCTCTACAGATGATGCAGGCGAGTTGTGGTCGGGACCGGTTGAAGTTTGTGAAGTGTGTGTGTATATATATATATATATATATATATATACACACACACAGTATATATGTAAGGATTAAACAACTCGGACCCTTGCATTATACGGTTTTAATGCATGATGCAGAGTCTAGAACACCACAACACGCAGCGGAGTGCATTAAAACCGTATGATGCACAGGTCCGAGTTGTTTAATCTGCTTATACCATGGTCCCACACAGTAAACATTTCATAACAAATGTTTATTTTTTCCACAAAACTTGCTAAATAGGCTGAAGTATAGGAACTATTTTATGTTTGTCTCCATGTACTTTTTATGTTAAACAACCGTTCCCTGCTACAGCGCGATTGTCTTGTTCACCTGTGTTCTACCAAAGAGGACAGAGCGGGGCTGTTTAGACCAACGGAGTGGAGGAGGATGCGATGGGATGAGTATAGTGGGAAGTCTGGAATCTGTTGCCACAAATCACATTATTGCTGTTTTGGGGAGGTGGTGAAATTAAAACCAAAGAAATATAGGAAATAATACTTAAATAATGTGATCTGTTGATCTGTAAGCAATCACACCGATGAGAGAGGGAATATTGCGCCCTTAAAGAAAAAAAACATTCAATATGTCGGCCATAAAGAAAATGAATGTATCATTATATAAGTACGTCGTTCTATATACACTGAAACTACTTTTTTTTTGTATATTTTTACTCATTTACAGTTTAAAGCTTGCATATTTTTTCAATCTTGCCATGAGAAATGCAGTTATCTGCCCAAAAATTAATTCCCGTGGCTAGTTATTCCTGTTGCTCTTATTTCTGTATGGAGATGGAATTGGAAGACCAACAAGAAAAAAATAAATAAAATAAAATAAAACATATTACCTCTTGTCCCTCTCTGAATTCAAAGGGCAGACCTCAGTGCTATCACAAAGAAAACAGCTTAGCAGCAGTGCATTTGTTTTCCCATTCAGAGAGAAGCACTTTGTCTTTCCAATCGTTACCTGTCTGTGAATCAGTTGTTCCATTATGGAGGGTCTAAAGAGGGAGGTGCTGTCTAGGGCTAAATTGCAATTAGTCGGCCTGCAAGTGAGGCCGGCACCGGTTAACTTGGGATATTGGAGTGCAAGGGCCCCGTAATCAGGCTTTGGTCATGTAGAACAATGCATAAAATTAAATTGACATTAATGAATAATTGTATAATGAAAATGGACGAGTAGAGTTAATTGCATGTTACAGTGAGTGTAATGCCCAGATAACCCTGTGTCTAATGCTATTCTTAGTCTGACTGCCAAGGCTCTCACCGTGGCTCCTCTCGGCGGGAAGTCATTAAAGCTCGGGAGTAGATAATGCCAGTGTGCTGAAACCCAGAGTAGCTACAATCTTGCAAAGACTTTCTTTCACAGGCTTTTTTTCCCTAAGTGGGCTATGCTGAAGTCATTTGTACACAGTCTGAATGAAATTAAAGGTCACCAGTGCTACGCATCTATGTCTGTATGGGCTTTTAGAGTGGGGCCTGCTCCCAACAGGGGCTGTCACACGGTAGAATGAACACCTTAAGCCGGCCGAGGAACGCGGATACATGTCACAGAAGAGGAGGACTTGACTGACAGTTGCTCGGACTAATTCATAAATGTAATCATGGAGGCAGCACACCTGTCATTTAAAAGTTATTCCAACAATTAGGTAATATTTCCAGAATTTGACTTTTTGAGTTGAACTGTGTGAGCTGACAGTATGAGCTCGGTTTCCCAGACGGGGATCAGGTCTAGCCATTGGAAGAAGAAGAAAATAGACTAATCAATATTAACATAAAAACACTTCATTTTTTCACTGAAGCTCTTGATTGATTTTTTCTAAATTAAGGTTGTTGTTTTTTAAGAAATAAAGGTTATTACATATTCATGAATTGACTGAAAGAAAGAAAAAATCAAACCACTTAAAGCCTCAAAGTTTTTCTGGCAAAACAAGGAGAGATAATGTATATTTTCTATCATTCATGATTTTTATTTAAGTTTTTTTCTTTTTGAAGGCTATGCGTATCATATTTGATCCAGTTTCTGAGACCTATTGCATCACCACTTAGTAAAAACTTTGCATATACAATCTGATACTTCTGCCATATAACACAGTAATAAACTGTACATATATGTAATTTATTAATTTATTCTTTTAAATATTTCATTAAAGGGACAAAGACTTTTGATTTTCTTTTTTTTATTTCTGGGTGACATGACTAAAATATATTATTCATTTAGTCTATTTAGTGTGAAATGATAAACTGACCTGTTGGTTATGTATTTTTCTGCAGGTAAACATACAGTTTGAGTAATAAAGTTACTAATTATGCATGAATATTAAACAAGTACTTATTGTTTTTACATTTTAGTTATGAACTCTGAAACTGTTCAACCAATTAAAGTAGAAATATTGTTGAAAATTCCCTTTCATTGTGTCTCCGAGCAGAAATTTGGGTAAATTGCTGTAATTCAAATTCTTAAAAAAAAGAAAAAAAAATCCCTGTCACTTTCTGTTGGGCCCACTAGAAATAAAAATGTCTCCTTCGGTGAAGTCCCAGCTCATCTCCACCCAACGTAATGTTGACAAAAACCCAACACATTCATTTAACTCCAGAAGTGAGAAGTTGAATCTCTTTTGCTTTTAACAATAAATATTCAGTTTTACAGATAACTGTTGTATTGTTTGAGAAAAAAAGGGGAAAAAACCTGCTCTTTATTTTCTTTTTTTTTTATCCCAATGCAAACTGATTATATGCTCGGACTTCTTCTGTTTTTACTTCAGTCAGAAGTTGGAGATTCAGATTTCCCATTTGTCTTTGAATGCACCATGAATGACTCTTTTACTGAAATAAACTTTAGAAAAAGTAACTAATGTAAACAAGAGCTTTTGATGTCAGCCTCTAAAACAGTAAAAAGTGCTGATGGAGACAATATGAGATGAAGGAACCAGCTGGCTGAACTTCACATTTCACCAACCAGTTCTGTGGCTCCAGTTAAGATCAGTACCAACTCTAGGTAGTTCAACTACTGATGATCATCCCAACACAGGGTGTCAGGGGGGATGGAGCTTATTCTGCAGCTACTAGGCAGGGTACGCCCCGGACAGGTCGCCAACACATAGACCAAATAACCACTTATGTCAACTCTCACTCCTAGGGAGAATTTAGAGACATCATTCAACCTTATATGCATGTTTTGGACTGTGGGAGGAAGCCGGAGTAACCGGAGATGCACAAAGAGAACATGCAAACTGCCCCAGCGAAGGTTCAAACCAGGAGCCTTCATGCTGCCGTGCAGCCTTGCAAACAGAAGTATTAGAGAATAAAATGATTATTTTGATGTGTGATATTATGAACTGGGTTTGTTCAGCCTCTGTGGAAGCTCTCAGGGCTCGGACTGTTTCATCTGTTTTATGCACTGCAAAATGTAACATGTTGACTTTAGTTAAAAAAAGAAAAAGTAAACTCATTTCCTCATAAACAAACATTTGTTTTTTGTAAGTTTCAGTGACTGAGTTATCTAGAACGACGAGAGTAAGCAAAACTTTTATAAATTTGATGAATCTGCTGTAAGTTCATCAGGTTGTGGAAGAAACTTGATTTAATAAATTCCACATCAATAATAATAAAAATCATGTTTTCATTTGACTGTACCAATAATTTCACACTGTTTGCACTTTAATATTATTTATTAAATCCTCCATCTTGCACTTTACTAATATTTCTTATTTCCGCCCGGTTACTGTTCTTCGTTAATCTTTGATTTTATTTTATTTAGCTTAATTTTATCTTTAATTATATTGCTCTTAGTGTTGCTATTTTTCTTTATTATTTGTAATGCTGCAACACCTGAATTTCCCCTTCGGAGATCGATAAATGTTGACTTATTTAATCTTATCCTATTTTCAACAGTGATGATTTCTAATTAATCTTAACCCATCCCTCTCTACCACCACCATTTTCATGTCTTATTTACATTAATTCAACTTAAAAACATAGTTTATTCAACCTTCTGCACTTCAAAATCCATATGACTTATGTAAGGTCAGCAATAACTATTAGATTAAAATGAAGTTATATCCAATAAATGTATTCTTTAAAACTAGTTACATTTTACAGTGAGGTTATAATTCATGGTTTCTTGACAAAAAAAACACAACAAAAGCCAGGTCAGTGTGAATATAGGTGTATTCATGTTTTTTTCTGTGGTAATTTGACCAAATCATGTCACAGACATTTCAGAACTTCAGGAGACTGTCATTGTCTGAAAGAAGAGTGTATTATGTCATTATCTAAATTGCAAGAAAACCACCAAACTACCAAACCATAATCCACATTCATACAATCAGCACTGACTGGATCACTACTGGACAATGAGTGACACAAAAGCCCACAGGGTGGCAATAATGTTGGAAACTCTCAGTAAGGTGGCGACAGCAGCGGCTTCCTATCAGGAAATTCAGTGAGATGAACAGCAATGTATCAATTTACTAGCAGCTAATTTACCATTGTCTCAGCTCATTAGGTTGAAATGCATCACTAACATCACATTAACACAAAAATGTGCAATAAATAAAGCTAAAGAGGCAATATCATAGTAATTTATCTGATCATTTCGGGTAATTATTGGTTTGTTTTTTTTATTGCTTTTTGTCTATTAATGTGCTGAGTCTCTGTTATGCAGTCATGTAATAAGTCCACCCAGGAAGGAATAAAAATGTTAATTGTAGCACTAGGAAAGTGTTCATAAGACATTTGAATTTATTTTCTGCTCCATATCAAAGCGCTGAGTAACATACTTAGAAAAAAAAGCAGTCATTGAAAGGGAAGAAAGTTTGACTTGTAACATGTTTCCTACTCGTAGCAACACACCTGTTAGTTGGACAGCAGAGTTTTATCACAGTAGAGAGCTGTTTTCTTGTTAGCTTAGAAAACACTTTAAACAAATGAGCTTATTATGGGCTGTGTGAGGTTCAGTTTATTGCTTAAAGACAGTCATCATGTGGACAGGAAGGCAGGTATAATACCAATAATCATGTGATTGATTAATGACCACCTAGAGTGCCTCCAGAGTCACAGCTGAGCCAGTTAGCTGCTGCTATGGAGACCGGAGAATGATCTGAGCTGTATGAAAACTGGCCACTTCATCAGGTCCACCTTCTAGTAGCGGGTTGGACCCCCTTTTTCCTCCAGAACTGCCTTAATTCTTCATGTCATAGACCCAACAAGGTGATGGAAACATTCCTCAGAGGTTCTGCTCCATATTGACATGATAGCATCACACAGTTGCTGCACATC
>JBBBVU010000015.1:28522011-28550423 GCA_037177055.1 Atherinosoma microstoma | reverse complement strand
TTAAAATCCACTGTAAAATATAACAGTCGTGGTAGAAGTGACCGTCTAATTACCCTGAGCTGCTTTTTGTGCCAGCAGCAAAATTAAAACTTGTCTTGTACATGTGTCCGTCCTGCAGTGTTTGTCTTAACTAGAGGAAGAGAGGCTGTTTGTAATTGACTCAACAAGGCCCAGAACTTCCCCTCCACCACCACCACCCAACCCCACCCCTACCCCATTAAATGCCTTTGCAAGGAATGCAGCAAGTCAACTGGTAATTAATAAATGTGGCGGCAGGGGTGGTGTGCTTCTGCATCATTATGTTGTTGAAGCCCTCGTCCGCGCTGGTAATGAGCTGTAATTTTACAACAGGAAATTGCTTTGTTTACAGCATGTTGAGCCTCCAACGTGCTGCTTTCTCTGCACATCTCGGCGGCAGGTATTTACTCACTGACTTAAAATAGGATCAATTAACAATAGTTTGTAAAGTTTACGCGAGGACCACGGTGGACCCTCGGATGGTTGCATTTTAACTGATGCAAGGGAGAAGGTTCGTGGGTGCCCTTATTAAGAGTGGTGGTCTTTACAGACCCGTGCCCCATGGTGCTAGTGCTGTCTGGGATGTGCCAGCCTCCTGCTGCCCCCTGTCAGTGTGCATATCAATCATACTTCAGCCCTGCGGGTCGGGCTCTTGTAAGGAGCCCCCCCACACAACCTCCACCTCCTCTTCCCAACCCAACCCGGCCACCACTCTGCCTGTAAGTCTTCCAAACAAGAACCAGGCCAAACTAAACAAGCAAACAGCTCAGAATGACCTTTTATTGTTTGCTCCATGTTGGATCTATGTTGTGTACTCGTGGTCATTTACACTGAAATGGCAAGGGATGTAGGCTGGAGGCTGGAGGGGGGCGTTTGCTACCCTCTGTGTTGATTTTAGCTGTTGTTTGTTGCCATGGCTACAACACCACCGATGACAGGTTACTTTGCTTCAATGAAAACTTTATTCCTGTAGGAATAGTTTTTATATTGAATCAGGTTGATACGGGAGCTTCTAACTTCGACTTTACCAACATGTAACTTTGATTTGGGTAGAATTAGTCATTAACAAAATGATTAGGTATTTTATTATGTTATAAATGACATTAGAAGTGTTTCTAGTTGTCCACTTTTATAAAGAAAAAGAAAAAATGAATGGAAAAGCATTGCGTTGTTGGATTTACAATCATTTTTCCATAAATATAGCTTTATTCATTTAATTCCTTCTCTTATGATAATTTATTGGAATCCAGATTTTTTTTTTTTTTTAACTCAGTTCAATTCAGCTTATTTGCAAAGAACTGATTCACAACAAAGTCATCTCAAAGTACTCAAAGTACAGTTCATTGTAGTCCAATTATAAACCAATCAAAACAAATCCAGGATATGATCCATATTAGTCTGATTTATAATAACTGTGTTCATATAAAGCAGTTTATAAAAGATAATTACCTAGCAAAGGAAACCAACAGGATGGAGCAAATCTTTCATTCAGTTCTCCATCCTGAGCTGCACGAGGAGACAGTGGAGAAGAAAACCTCCATCAGAACCAGAACCAAGAAGGAGGCCCATCTTCCTGGAGCGGTTGGGGGTGGAGAGGAAAGGAAAGAAGGGTCAACCAGCAGCAGAACTCTAATCCATGGGTACCTGCTGAGGAAGAAGAAGAGAAACACAAATGAATGACAATAACAATGTCAAATATTTCTACATGGAGAGTAAAGAGAGCAGAGAGTGCATCATGGGATGTCACCCAATGCATCACCGGACCTCCCCCAGAGCATTGTTCAGCAGTTAGATATGTTACAGAATTTACACAAAAATTTATTAGAATATTTTTTTTTTTACAAATAAAGATTTCATTATGAAATAAATAAAAGAAGTGACAATAAAACATGTTGCTGAATCACAAATTTAGACTTTGACTAATTAATTTATTGTAAATTATTTATTGTCAAATCATAAAAAATCTACAAAATTGTTTCCAAAATATATGAAATCCAGGTCAGATGATGTGAATCTTGGCACTTTCTGAGATTTCACTCTAAAACGGTTCTTTTATGTTGATCCTGAAATAAAATTTCTTTTTAAAAAAAAAAAAGAAAAATATTTGAGAAATTGAGAAAATATCCACATTAATTTGTCAACCACGAGTCAGCATATAGGAAGAATGTCTTACATACAGATGCAAGAAAAGAAAACATGAAACAAGCTGCTGACTCGGTGTCTCCGTTAAAAGTGACCAACATTCAGAGCAACTTATTGAAGAGGGATGTGCTCTGGTTGGACACTGTGCTGACAAACTCTGCTCAAATAAAGCTCATGTAGGTGGCTATCTGTCAAAAAAAAACAAAAAAAAAACAACAACAACTTTGGTTTACCCTTCTGCTGCAGGTCTGTTAGTGGACACATTCATGAAGTCACATGATATTTGTCAGGCTTGAGCTGCCTTTCAGAAGGCTGTCACACAACATGCGCCCTCTCCTTCCTCTACTGTCATGGTGAGAGTTTGTGGCGCGGAGACAGAGCCCTGACCGCGCAGCTCTGCACTGTGGATTTTTATATGCCACCGCCTGGAGGTTAGAAACTCTCATTATGCCGTGTTAGATTTATTAAAATAGATTATGGAAATGTTAATTAAGTCATTAATTACATTATTTAAGCAGCATTGACAGATAAGGAGTGTGTGTGTGCGCATATGTGTGTGTGTGAGAGGGGGGGAGGGGGAGTTTGGTGGGGTGGGGGGGTGTCGAGCTCCCTGGGAGGTTTAAAAGGATGTGATTGGTGACAAGGGACACTGTGGAGATGGCGTCTAACCGCGAGTGCTGACATGATACAAAGTGGCCTACACTGCTCTCTCACCTCACGCTACTGTCTACAGCGGTTTGCAGAGCTGCCTCAGGATGAGTCGCAGATTTGCCTTTTTTAAGTGGAAACAACACTCGCAGTAAGAGAAGAGGATTTGGGGGATGGAGACCTCACCTATTGTGTTCCACGTTTTTCTTTAAGGGAACAATTTGCACCTGTTCCAAAGAAAAGCACAGAAAGAAATTTCCATTTTAAATGAGTACAAATTTTTTTTAAAAGAAGGAAAATCTCACATATGACAATAACTTTTTCATTTGGCTGAACTTTGTGTTTTTGTGAAACATGACAGAAAAACTTTGGTTTTTACAGATCAAAGAAAAAATGGTGTAAACACAGTTCCGGTGCTGCCGCCGAACACGTCGGAAAACGGCCGCCAGGCTGAACATTGAAGATTTTTGTCTTGACACAGGTTTTTTGCTGTTTTGTCCACGGTTTGATGCTAATATAATGTTTATTGTATGATTGAACAGAGGTGTCATGCATTATAGAGTACACCGTCACACTAATGACAGAATCTGTTGAATTCATCTTTATTTGTAGAGCGCCAATTCTCAACAAGGTCATCTCAGGGCACTTTACAGACACAATCGATTCAAGCCAATTCATTGTGATCCGATCTGTATTCATACAACCCAATTCATAAAACAAACTGAACTTGGCTAAGAAAATCAATGGATTGCATCAAAACTTGCCTTCGATTCAATCCTGAGCCGCCCGGGACGGCGGTCAACAGTGGGAAGGAAAAAACCTCTTGCCTCAACCGGTTGGAGCTAGAGAGGACAGGGATCAACAGGCAACACAAATTTTAGCCAGGAAGATCTCCTGAGAGAGAAGAAATACATGTTAATGATGCCAATACTGTCATAGGGTCATACATGGAAGATAAGGAGCCCAGTGCATCATGGGACGTCTCTCAGCAGCCCAAGCCTATGGTCGCATCAATAAGGGATGGCTAACCACCCCTAACTATAAGATTAATCAAGAAGGAAGGTTTTAAGCCTGATCTTGAAGATAGAGAGGGTGTCTGCCTCCCGAACCCAAACCGGGAGCTGGTTCCATAAGAGAGGGGTTTAAAAGCTGAAGGTTCTGCCTCCCATTCTACTTTGAGTAAATGTAGGGGCCACCAGTAGACCTGCAGTCTGAGAGCAAAGTGCTCTGTTGGGAATATGTGGAACTATGAGATATTTGATATACAATGCAGCTTGGTCATTAAGAGCTTCATATGTGAGGAGAATAATATAAATTTTATCTTAAATTTAACAGAATAGAAGAGAAGCTAAAACTGGAGAAATATTATTTCTCCCACTAGTTCTCATCAGAACCCTGGCTTCAGCATCTTGGATCAGTTGGAGACTTTTCAGGGCATATTTGGGACAGAATGATAATAAATTGCAGTAGTTCATTCTGGAAGTAACAAATCCTCCGACTGGTTTTTCTGCATCACTCTGAGACAGGATTCTCCTTAGTTTAGCAATATGATGTAGGTGGAAGAAGGTGGTCCTAGAAAACTGTTTTATATGTGAGTCAAAGGACACATCCTGGTCAAAAATAACTCCAAGGAGTAATTACATAGCTAGGCAATTTCATCCTGAGTTTTTCAGGTCCAAAGACAACAACCTCAGGCTTGTCTGAATCTAGAAGGAGGACATTCAGTCATCCAGGTCTACCAAATCTACCAAACTGATTTCATCAGGCTTCATAGAGAAGTATATCTGAGTATCATCTGCAAAGCAATGAACGTTTACGCCATGCTGTCTAATAATATTACCTGTATAAAGTATTGATCCAAGTACAGAACCCTAAAGGAAATCCAGCATCATCAGTTTTGGACCAGACCCATAAGGACCTGGGTGGGACACGTTTCCTGCCCCTCCAAGATACTGTTGCATCACTCCTATACTGAAAATAATCCTAAAATTCCTAAAAATAAATATCCATATCTATGTGTACTTCGTTTAATTGTCCATAATGAAGTATTATCTGACCTGAATGAGCAGTTGGACCTGTATGATTTGGAAGAAAAAAGGCCCCAACAAGAGATCCATCAGTGGAAACAATGGAAACTATAAAATTCCTAAAATAACCTTATCCAAATGATGGCGGTGGTTCCCAGGACAGGCCAAGGAAGGCCTTAAAGTGTCAGAAAAAAAACTGAGAAATTTTATGTATTTATTTATTTTTGTATAAATCCGGCAGTCCTTGCAACATATGACTTTTTTCCTGATCAAGCACCAGCCATGCATAACATGGAAGCCATTCTGTATTAAACATCCTCTTTTTTTCTTTGTCTCCTCTTCCCTTTCATTGTCCACATTCTTCCCTACATCCTTTCTTTTCTTGTAACCAGCCTCATTCTTTCCAGCATCTAACCACCACCACATTTCTGCTTTTCCTCCAACACATCACTTACTTTATTTAAATTCCGCCCCTCATTCAGCTGCACTTTGTTCAGGCAAAATTAATTACAACCAGTAATTGGTGGCTGAGTTTAGAGCCTGGGCTATAGGTAACTGGCTGAAAGTGATAATGGATCATGAATATGTGTTGGGAAATGAGATGATGCCAGAAATTTGGTTTGGTGCAGGTCCTATAAAACGTATCAAGATGACTGTGTGAAGAAAAGCAGCACATTTCCACCATTGTTGATGATTTGGGGCATATGGAGACAGTAGCCATTACCTCTATGGAAAAATGGTGGACTTTTCTTTCATCCCATCAATCAAATGTAGGTTTAGTGGTGAAGTCATTGGTTTTTCTTGAAGAAAGACATAAAAACTCAATGACATGGGCGGCATGTCATCTCAACCTGGTCCTGTGACAAGGCTGCATCCTGCAAAGCTGATCTGTCAACATCTCTACGAAGAAAGCTAGAGTGTATTTGATGAAGAATATTGGTTTTCATCAGTGAGGCCCATGCCTCAAAGAATTCAAGTCATCATAAAGCTTAACAAAAGCAATAATATTGCTTTTTTTGTTTGTTTTTCCCCCCTCCACTTCATCTGGAAAACAGAGAAATACTTTTATTACCTTTTTTAAAAAGTATTTTCTATGAGGCCTTAATGTCCAGCTGTTAAATGAAATGGCTTCATATCGTGTCAGCCATTTATTTATTTTACAACATGAAACAAGTGAATGAACACCGTTGAAGAGAGGTGATTCCATAATTTATTTATTTTTTTTGCCAGGGGTTGTAAGACGAATTACCCACAAGCTGATACTATGGACTCTCTTATCTCTTGACAGTTTAGTTACCACAAAGCACAGAAATGTGTTTTCCAATTCTCTGAGAATTGAGCTTTTCTTTGTGCCATCAAACCTATATTAAGGGAGGGAAAATTGCTCTGATCACACTTGATAAGAACAAATGATAGATGTTGTAAACAAGCAGAATGCTTCAATTCTGATGTGAGCCATTGATTTGCCTCGGCAGCCAATTACTATGTGGGCCGAGGTTATCCATTCAGTCAATCTGCTTGGAGAAACACCCCCCCTCAACCCCCTCACCACCCCCTGTGTCCATTGTACTTTTTTTTACTTTAAAATGCTGGATTAAAATGGTATTATTAACTGTTCTAGGTGAAAAGTTGCTGTTAGAAATAATGAGTCTTGATTCCTTTGGCCTTCCATCAGGGGGCCAGGCAGCTCTGAAAGGTGTATGTCTTGATATTAAGTGGTTGCTGATTGTAGGAAATGATACGATGTGTAGCTGTTCAACCACCTCGGAGTCAAGCTATGACGATTAGCCCCTACATCAGTCACATGAACCTAATGATAATGAACTGATTGCGGAGATAGTTAGTATGCCCAGCATGCATCACACAAAGAGTTCTCTACCAAGACTAAAAGAGGCTTTCCTCTGTCTTACAGCAACTGAGTTCTGTGACAAATAAGCTGTAACATGCTGCAGATTACATCTTATTCAACATGGTTTGCTTCTCTGTGCATCATTCAATATTTCTTCCTGTGTTGCTGATTCCTTTTGGTGTCCTTTCAACTGCAGAGATGAAAAAACACCTATGGTTGATCCGTTTTACATGTTGAGAAAAACTAAGTATCATTTTCTGTGTGATGCTGTCAATCTCACATTGCTGTAGATTGATTTTGATCCACTCTTTTCTACAACATTGTTTAGTTTCATTAAGGTTTACAGGTATGTATGAACATGGCTCTGAAGGTCCCACTGCAGCATTAGGTTGAGGTCTGGACTTGGACTGGAACATTGATCCTTGATCATTTCCAGTCATTCAGTGGTAGATTCTCTGCTGTGTTTGGGAAGATTGGAGTTCTGTTTATTTCTATGGCCATTTATGGCCCATCTTGCCATCCCCAGAAGTCACCAAAGCGGCATTTTTCCATCTCTCAGCTTCAATTATCTCTCCCTGGTTCTATAGCTAAGACTCTCATCGATGCTGTAATGGGGTCCTGTTTGGGATTCCCAGCAAAGACTTGGAAAGGCTCCAGTATGTCCAGAACTCCGCTGCCAGACTATTGACACGAACTGAGCACTCCCGCCCTCTTACATCTCCACTGGCTGCCAGATCACCTATAAATCCTTCAATAACCTGGACCAGGGATCTCCCAACCCTGGTTCTCAGAAGCCAGTGTCCTGCAGGTTTTCCATGTGTCCCTGGTCCATCACACCTGATTCAAATTAAATGGATCCAGCAGCTTGTTGTCAAGTTCTGCACAATGACCCATTAATTTAAGACCCATCATTTGAATCAAATGGCTGAATCAAATGGCTGGTAATGAGACATTCATTTGATTCAGGTGTGTTGAAGAGGGGATGCATCTAAAAGTTGCAGAATAGTAGCTCTCGAGGACTGGACTTGGGCACCCCTGCTCTAAACCCTTGAGGAACAGAGGAGGAGATCCCAGGCCTTGTACCCTCTCATTACCTGTACAACCTTCTTTACCCATAAGTACCCTTGTATAGCGCGATCCTCAGCAATGAGTCCTGCTTTCTGTCCCTTAGTTACACCACTCTCCATACCACCAGTGTGGCAGCTTCCGTCTTCTGGAACTTTCTCCCATCTGGGCTCTGCAATGCCAAGACTCTGCACTCTTCTAAGAAACTCCTCAGAATTCACCCCTTCAGCCCTAAAGTCTGTGTATTTTTGCTTTTTGTAAGTTTGTTATAACCCAAGCATCCTTGGGTTCCTTGAAAGGCTCCATATAAATCTAAGTTATTGTCCTCACATTGACTCTAGAATAGTTTGGTATCCAGAGGAGTTCATGGTCCACTCAGTGACTGCCAGGTGTCTGGGTCCTGTAGCTGCAGAACAAGGAGGTGCTTAACCACGATGGCCATGTTTCCAGTGACAACATGCGTGTATTAGCGCTGCTTCTTCAACTTACTTTGGACATTTTTACATTTTTACAGTGACATGCCGTTCATACCATGCAGAGCTCATTTACTCTTACCGCATCATTTAGTTGTGGCATTTTGTATCAATCTCACACATAACTCTAAAAATCTGCTTTCAGATTCCAGACGTTGGCTCATGCTGAATGAAGATCATCTTTCTTTGCTCTTTTTTAAATGACTTTATCATCATGCCTGCATGCCATTTCCATGCTGTCTGGGGATTACCTTCAATATTCTTTCTTCTAACATAATATTATCCTGTCATTTACCCTTTTTCTCAGCTCCTTCTGAGAAATCATTAAGGAACAAAGATTAAAAGTTAAAAAAAAAAAAAATCCTTTTGCAGATCATTTTTGTTTGTGTGTGTATGTGAGTTTGCATGTATGATTGTGTGTGAAAGAGACTATATTGAGGTGTGTGTTAAATTTTCGTTCTATACTGGTGTGTGAAGGCTTTTCTTTTTTTTTAATAAGCATGTTTTTATTGTGTAAAGCACTTTGTGTTGCTCCTGCATGAAAAACGCTTTATAAATAACATTTGATTTGATTTGATAAGCATCCTGGTTTACTCAGTAGATTATTGCTGAAGGTTTTCAGTTAAATGCAATATCAATTACAGAAGTGGCATGGCAGAGATTCTCCTGACAAATGAAAAATCAGCTCATTAAACTGAGCCTGTAAGTTACTGTTACTGATATTTTCCTCGGGTCAATGCAATGACACTTGACTGTCTGTAGCGCTGTTTGTGCACACCCTCAAAAATAAATGCTACGCATTTACAAGCTGCAATATGTGAGTAACCAGTATGGCCAGTGTATGGATCAATTTGACCAGACCAGATGATAAGGTGGTAAAAATGTGTGAAAAGTTTCAGACAAGACCAGTGACTGTAAAAGATGGACAGACCCTCCATCACGTGACCTGTAGATTTCTGAAGAGCTGAAAAGAGGCTAGTTGGGAGGTTCCCACTTTCACCATCTTGGCAGCGTCATGAGTCCCGTGACTCCCAGAAAACAGAAAAATGGGCGACGAGGAGGCTCTGAGAGGAGGGCTGTGAGCGTGACGACGGATGATTGACACCCATCAAACTCTGAGCTGCTTGTAGCTACGAGCTAACCAAGCTAACTCGGAGCTAACCAGCTAACGGAGGTAGCTAAAGTTAAGGCTCGCTGTTAGCCGGCTAAAAACCATTGTTGTGCTACTCTCTGCCTCCTTGCTGCCGGATATCTGGAACCTGTCAATCAAAAGGACACGTCCCTAATTATGAAGAATTTCAAGATTAAATAACATTTAAACAAATTATATGAAAAATTCCTCAACTCTATCCCAGCCAGCATGTCCATGTGGGGCCCACAAGGGTTACATTTGGGCTATGTGGGTCCTGAGTGGGCATGGGCTTGATCTGGGCAAATTTTGCAGGTCCCATGTGGTTTCAGTTACATGAGCCCCATATTCACATGTGGGCTGACTGTGTAGCCGCATATGGGATGTAAGTGGGCAATGTGGGGCCCATATTTCTGGAAAAAAAAAAGGGGGCCCCACATGGGCCCTCACTAAATTAGACCCAGCTGAAACCCAGTCAGAACCAACTTGAAACCCTTATGGGCAAACACAGGTGAGGCCACCATGGAAACTGCAGACAAACCCACTTGGGACCCTTATCAGCAGCCCAAATTTAAACCTTATGGGCCCCACATGGACATGCTGGCTGGGGTCCGGTCTGAGTTCTGTGATGGGTACTCCTATAACAAACGTAATAACAAGCAAGTATGTGAATAATAATGCTCATAACGGAGCTGGCTGCTCATGCAAACAGAAAGTTAAAATGCAGGTATATTGTCAGCCTCTGTCTCTCAGTATAAACAACACGTTTCCTGTTATAAAAGCACATGGTCTTCATATTCACATATTTTGATGATACGTAAACAGTCTTAAAAAGCAAGTTGCATCCAGACAGTTGTGGACATCAACGGTAGACCAAAGTTGCATCTTTATTATTTTGGTTGTCTAACTTTATGTTTATTTTATTGATCTATTTAATGTTTGGTGGCATTGTTAATACGGTTTGTTTTCTGGCCATTAAAGGAGCAAAAAGATCAATCATTTCACCGGGAGGTTTGCTGTTGTGCACCGCCTGTAGACCAAAACAAAGTGTCATGAGCCACGCCTCCCTCTACTTCTGCTCCCCACCTCGCCGACAACTGAATGTGTGAAGTGCAAATGCACTGAGCAAAACAATATCACCATTTTGTGGAAGCAACTTAAAACATTTATGTTGTTATGTCGCCGGAGATCAACACAGAGACACGGTGTGTGACGTCCTGCTGTACTCCAGATTAACTTACACCTCCACTTCTTCACGTAGCGATTTTTTAATTCCTTCAATGTAGAAATGATGAATTTCCACTTAATGCCCCTTTAGGTTTATCATATTTTTCTATCGTATTTTTAATACGTTGTCTTTTAATTTATTTTCTGTCCATTTAAATTCCTCATGTACTCACATCCGGTAGAAACTGACCATATAAAAGCTTGAATCTTGAAAAGTAGCTTTGTTAGTTTATCAAGATTTTATCTTCTCATTTCACATTTCTGATTTTGTGATACTGGTTCTACTGGTCTTGGGCTACATCTGGAACTCTACTTTGAGAGCACTACGTGAACATTAACCTATGCATCACTGTGGATATTTTTGTCCATTTAGGCCAATTTAATCTCTATTTCTGGCCGTTATATTGGCTGTTTTCGTGCATATTGCACAATTTTTTTGTTAAAAAGTCTCTCTTCACAAAATTTAGAATTCAGTTTTTATTTGACCTAATAGCATTTTATGCATATGCCTGTCATGGAGCTGATTTTAGTAAAAATTTTAAATGTTTGTCAACAGAATGCATAATTATATTTTGTAATAGTTATTAAATTTAAAAAAAAGGGGGGGGCACCACAAAGCAGTTGTACTAGGGCACTTAAATGGCTAACAGCGGTACTGTGGCTTACAATCTGTAAAGTCAGATTGAACTCTTTCTAATGACTTCCTTGCAGCACAGGAGCATTAATACTTTACATTCCATCCACTTTGTATTTGGCGAAGCACACAGGTTTTATGTTGCTTCCTTGGTACGAGACTGAGCCCATTCTGAACTATACGATAAAACAATGATTTCCTCATATCTTTTTGCGACTTCAAGTCTAAATCCTAATGCTCAGATAAATGGGCTTTAGTATCTTTGTCCACAGAGTTACAGAGAAGTGAAAAGAACCATGGCCACTGTGTGTCAGTGGTCATGATTAACAACGTTAATCTGGAGAAACTCAAAGGATGTGCTACAGGGATCTTGTAAGGTCCAGGATGGAACACCAAGGAGCAGCAGATCATCATGGAGAGGCGTAAAAGAGACGATGTTGAGCATCTCAATTAGTTTCTATAGACAAGGATGGTTTGGTTGCATCACGTCAGGATGAAAAGCAATCTGGATTTAAGCAGGAGTCTCCCACACACTCAGTTAACGGGAGGGCAGGGACTTATTAATAAGATTAGGATTATGGTTTTATACTAACAACGTTATTTGGGAGGAGTGTGAATGTAGCTAATTGCTCAGAAATATGTGGGATGAAACCAGAAGACCTTAAATCATATCTCAACGTCTGCTCATGGTGTCTTTTTGTTTTGTTTTGTTTTTTTAGGTGTCTATCGAGTTACCTCAGCGGCCGATACCGGCAGGCTGAGCAGCGCGCCTTCACGGTTCAACCCAGAAGCGATCCGGAACGCCGGGATCAGTCTGAAGAGGCTGCAGAGGGTCGAGCTTCATCACCAGCCTCACCCAGTCTGGGAGAGGAGAAGAGCGTGGATGCGTTGGCGAGGGGGCATCTCTGCTTTTTCTGAACCAGAGGGAGTTAAAAGAATTTAGGGTGAGAATAAATCTTCTGGGCATGAGATGTGTCCAGCAGCCATTTGAGGTATATCAGTATATCTATGTGACTTTTATGAGATCTTCCACGAAGAAACCTTTTTTTTTTTCCAAGTTGCAAAGCGGCCTTGTTTTTCCACCGCATTAAACCTGACACTCTCACTTTATTCCAGGAGTACATAAGCACAAGTTGCAAATTGATGATAAAAAAGAGAGTGCACGCAGCTCAGAGAAAAAAAGCCTGAAATCATTCTCGTTCCTTAATGATGCCCACACAGAGACAATGGGGCGCCGCTCTGATTAGTGTCACCTGTCCTTGTGCATCTCATCAGCTCCATTATGGCTCCATCTCCCATGCTTCTCCTGCTAATTGAATAGCCCGTGAAGTGGTGACGAGGACGGGGGCGAGAACAACGTCTGTCCCACTGCTGCTTCAGAAACGAGAGGAAAGCTTCCCAGAGAGACACGAGCTGTGGAAACACAAACCATCATCACACAGATAGAAACGTGCTAACAAGTAGCCCTCATGTTATATTACCATCACATCGGGAACGGATCCTTTTCATGGATAACGGCTGTGAATTAGCAGCTGATTTATTTGGTGAGGGTGCAGCATCTCTGCACAGAATCAGATCTTTCCTTTGCGATGGTTGGATGAGAAGAGTGATATTACTCGCCTGTTTGTTAGCGTAGCTTAGCTTAAAAAGGGAAAAATTTGTCTTTTTTGCGTTGTGGACCAACGGAGCTTTTACATGAAAAATTTCATCATTTCTGTAAGGTCCAAAAAGCTGGAGCTTTGTGACTCCTCCTCTTTGTTGCTCTTTGCCCCCAAATCAGTGCTATTCAGGACCTAATGCTGCTTTTTACTACTGTAGGGACCTTGATTTTCAAACTCCAGAACCAGGGGGGAAACAATCAAAAGAGGGAGGGGAGGGAAAAAAGTCAGATTTTCGTAGCGACTCCGTTTGTCAACCATGACTTTTTTTTATATCATTTTCCAAAAATGCATAATACCAAGTCTTTCTAAGGTTATTTTTGATCCAATAAAACCTTATAGAATTTGTTCATGTAGCATTTTTAGCTTTTTTTTCACTTTATTTGTTGTTGCAAAGTAAAGTTATGACACATCTGCAAAAAATAATCAAACAAGTTGTTCCAGAGACTCAGCAATCACAAGTAAATGACTTTTTTAAGCACTTTCTTGCTGTTTGGGGCTCTTGTAATGATTTATGGCAGAAAGAAGTGATGAGTGCAGGACTATAGCTGAGAATATACTTGCTTTTAATCACTTGTGTGCATGTTTATCACGGATGCCTCGTGTATATTGTGTTTGTTTGAAGCTTTGTTTGTGCTTTTATGGTACCATTTTTCTATCCATCGGACTCACAGTGAACATTGTCCACTTTGGACAGGGGCTGCTCATCCAAGACCATAAATTCTAAAACTTTCTCTGTTATCGATGTGGCGTTCTGGCTTTCTCTTACAAATCCCTCATGTTGCCACAGTGCCTTTCTAAGGTTGCTGGTGGTAAACGTGGCATAATTCGTGCCGCCTCTGGAAAATTCGGCATGTTGCTGTTTTGCTCGTGGGATTTTCTAATGAATAATAATGCTAATGCTAAATGTTTGCACAACAGAAACTCAAGTGCAGCTGCTTCTCCGTCTACCAACTCAATACAATCGTCACGCAAGATTGCGTAACTTCCTGTGTCTGTGTGTGGTGGTAGTGGTGGATAGGAAAAAATTATTTCAGTTTCCGTGGTATCGGATGGTGTTTGGACAGAAATACTCGTGATGCAATCAGGGAATACTTCCGATGCTAATATCGATATCGGCCCAACTCTAAAATTAATGCTAAAGTTGGCAACCTGCAGTATGTGAGGAACCAGTCGGGGACAGTATGAGGCCGGCGTTGTCCAGATGTAAGGTTACAGGGACGACAGTAGTAAAAAGGACCAAGAACAAAATTACCAACTGATTTATGATTATCCTCTGTTGTCACCAATTCCATCCGGTTCGACTTCTCTAATGCGCCCCCTAGTGGAATCCTCCAGTAACAAGTGTAATAAACACTGGTTGCCTACGTGAATGTGAGGCTAAAAAGCAAGTATATTCTCAACTGAACACAGAAGTGCAAACAGTTTGCCTTGTTTTCTCCTTTTTCCAGCAAATTCATTCACCGTAGTGAACGTATTAGCTGGGTAACACGACGTCATGGAGGCACACACCTGTTGTCGCTGTCTCGACTTGAGATGAATAAAAATGCACTAAATAAACCCAGTGACATTATCCAAGTTATTTTTCCGCCCTGACAAAGCTTTTCCTGATGCAGCTGTTTTCCTCGTAATGTCTATGAATAAATGCTCCTCTGTGACTGTAATGCATAGGAAACTGTCCTGTACTGTATGATAAATCCATGAATGTTGTTGCTGTTAATCAGTATTAAACCACTATGTTACTGGAAAGCTTTTTATAAATGAATCAAATAAAAACGGAGGCACGCCTCACATTTTTACCATGAATCGTTTTTTAGGTCTGTCTGTGTCCAGTTATGGGAACATACACGCAATATTATTCATATGTGCAAAGAAGACATTTAATTTTGATTGTATAAACATAGTTGGCTGTGAGACGTGCAGCTGGTCCTGCAGGTGTCTGAGGTGCTATAATGTAAAACCACCGTTCTCACTCTCGCTCTAACAGTGAGCTCTGCAGGCTTATCGACATCAGTCCCTCTCCATCACCACTCTCAGCTGTGCACCGCCTCGACTCGGGCCTCTCCACGAACACAATTGGCTGATTTTGCTGTTAAATGCCACAACAACAGTGACCCCCATGCCTGTATGGTTCTGAGGCTTAATGTGTGCGTGCGAGGCCAGATGGACACTTTCATGAGTGTATGAGTGTGGATTATTCTGCAGGCTACATCTGGGGCTCCACATGCTACAGCAGACTGCATTATGAGGAGCAGGCGGGAACGTGGGGAGAGCCCACCTCCCACGTCTCTGCCCACCGACGGGGCATCGCAACACATGGCAGACAGAAAGGTTACAGGACCATCCGGCAAGATGAGAGGAGACACTAGTTCTGATAGAGAGTGGTAAATAAATCTGCAAATATCTTGTAGAGATGAGCCCAGTGCATCATGGGAAGTCCCCCAGCAGTCTAAGCCTATAGCAGCATGACTAAAGGGATGGATAAGGGTCACCAAGCCAGCCCTGACTATAAGCTTTATCAAAAAGGTGAGTTTGAAGTTTGATCTTAAAGGTAGAGATGATGTCTGCTTCCTGAAGCCAAACTGGGAGCTGGTTCCACAGAGAGGACATCTAGGAAGCACCAGTAAACCTGCAGTCTGAGAGCGAAGTGCTCTGTTGGGTAAAATACAGAACTGTGAGAGCCAATAAAGAAAAAATAAAACTGGAGAAAAGGCATTTTCGGTCATATGGAGACTTTCTAGAACATTTTTGGGACAGATCAGTAATGACAAATTTCAGTATTCCAACCTGGAGGAAAGAAAAGCATGGACTCCTTTTCTGCATCAGTCTGTCAGCGTGTTCTTCATTTTGGTGAAAGAAACTGTTTTATACGGTAGTCGTTGGACAGATCCTGGTCCATAACCCTTCCACTACCTGCCTGTTCCAGATAGCAAAATATGTTTGGCCCAGACTTACAGCGTTGACTAAATGTGAGCGTATGGCTACCAAAACTCAGCTTCATGACCACCACATGTGACCCACAAGGCAGGCCTCCTGTGTTGGGACCACTTCTGGCCCAAAAAGTACTTGCCAGTGCTATAACTGAGCCATGAGTGCCAGAAGTAGCCCAGATTCATCCCAAACATGTCTACTAGCAGGGGTGTGACAGTGAATATTGTCAGGAATGTACAAAAAAGCTAATTTTGGATTAAACTAACTATTTTTGATACAATAATCTATTGCATTACTCTAACCAAGTATTCCTGACCATCAATAAACTTGTTCCACAACAAACCAGCAGAGGACTGGTTGGAAATCCAGTGATTTATAATGACTTGAACTGTAAAGGGACTGTCCACCATGCAGCCTGGTTGTTATTATAAAATGTTTTATTAGGGTAGAAAAGCAAACCATCTGAAAGGGTCAGAGTCTGACGCTGCATTCACTGACCACAGAGAACTCTGAATTTCCAAACCCCAACTAGACCGTACCAAAGAAGACGACAGAAGAAGTCGGACTGAGTCCGTAAGTTTGGTCAACTTTGACTTCTGCATTTTTATCTGTTTTCCATAAAAGCAAAAAGCTGTTGTTGATTTAATAAAACTCTGAAGTACTTTAAAAACATCTTTCCTCTGTTGAGTGAATTATATAACTGCTTATGAGCATTTCTTGTTAACAGCAAACAACAAAGCAAGCCTGGAGGCTTTTTACTCTTTGTATGTTGAAATTGACGTGATATCGATTTCTAACCTCCCACTTCCAGAGTTCATCAAAAGCAGCATTAGAACCGGTCAGGCAGATGGAACCATTATGAGGATTAAGAGAGGGATCAGGGACCATTTCTTTTAAAAAAGAAAAACAACAACTTTATAATGCTTATTTTTGTATTAGCTCAAATCATTTCAACGGGTTCTATATTATCTATAAACAACTAAGTTGTATTCTTTACAATAAAATGTTAAAGGACATGACTCTTTACACTTTTATTTGCTTTTTTTCCCTATTTTATATATTATACATCTTTTGGTAAGAAGTACAACGGAAACCCTGGCAGAAAAACCACATGTTCTCCAAGTATGAACCACATGTGCAAATATGTGAACAACATGTGAAGATCCACATGTGAAGAACATGTGAATCACATGTGATTCATATGTAAAAGCACATGTGTCAACTACATGTGAAACACATGAAAATGTTCCAAAACCACATGTTTGTAACCACGTGTGAGTATTTTGTGACTATTTACTGCTTGTTAACACAAATATGTAACCAGCCAATCACATGGCAGCAACTCAACACATCTAGTCATGTAGACATGGTGAAGACGACTTGATGATTATTTTGCTAAAAAAATATTTTTTTACTATCATTATTATTATTATTTATTTATTTTATTATTATCTTTTTTTTTAACTTGTCTTGTCCATCATTATAGCGACAGAATGATGGTCTGGCTGCTGTATGACAAGAGGAGCTTTTTTCCTAATATAAAAGCTTCATTTTCAGCTGGTTCAAACATATGGATGCTGCATAAATCTTAAAAACTGACTCACATGCGATGTGTATTTTCTTGGGGGACAAAATCTGCGATATCAAAGAATCAATTTAAATCGAATCGGCACATAAAAAAATCCTAAAAGAATCGAATCAGGAGGAAAGCGTATTGTCCCAGCCCTGATAGAAAGGCAACAGGAAGTCCAATAAACACAGCTCCACATTCAGATGGTACAGTCGGAATCTGAAAGCATGGATCCATCCTGTCTTGTTCTGAAGGTAAAACCCGGTACTAGTCAGGTGGACCGAATTAAGTAGTTATATGTAAAATCTTTATGTTTTCATGCATCATTCCATTTAAAAATAATTCCACAGAGCATGCTCACCAAACACAAGACAAACTTATTGATTCCCCGCATTTAAAGCCAAGGCCTTTATGAAATCACAGCTCATTAGACGAGTCCACCTCATAACGAGTGGCCGGATCCGTGAGGAGAGATAAAGCTCCCGCTCTGACTCTGATCCAGTCCAACACACCCGCAGGGCTGCAGACCACATGTGAACAACATTTTCCCTTTGAAGCACCAACACACAGACTTGAATCAGAGTGTGAGAGTACCAAACATCCCAGGTTGTAAGCGAACAGGGAGTACAGTTACCTGTTGGAGGATTAAACCAAATACAGATGCTGTTTACAAACAAAGGCAACTCTGCTTTCATCCAGTCAGCACCTGGTAGAAAAACGCTGTTTCTGAGGCCTGTGATGGAATTACACGTGACCCTGCGATCACATCTGCAGGACGAGGACTGCTGAGCGTCCAGCCGTGTGTCTCCGGCACATCAACCCAACAGGAGCGCGACCCTGTCTGAGCCACCGTAGGTCCAGTTGAATAAATTAAACAAATTACCAGCTGCCCTGTGCAAGCTCGCAGGATGCAGGGTGGCACGAACACGCCATTACAACAATGATAAGGATATCTGCACAGTCTCGTGTTAAAGGAATTACACATAGCATCCAGAGCCTTTAAGGGACTCTGACAGTTTTGCGCACACTTGCAAGTTAGTGTGACATGAAAATGTGTGCAGCTGCAGAACTGCTCAGCAGCAGCTCGGTCTGAGTCAGGGCCGCTGAGAAGTAAAAAAAAAAATAAAAAAAAATCTTATTGTGATGCAAATGGCCACTGTATTGTGCTTAAACAATGCATTAATGTGTCCTCTTTTGAGAGGATAACATCACCAGATGCACAATAACACACAGCGATGTCCTATTTAAAGAGATATGACATCAAATCCTGACATTGCAAGAAGTGCTTACTGCCTGTCCGAGTGCTTTTGTATCCAGCTTTGATAAAAACAGATGAAGGATAGAAGGCTTCCTCCCAGTCCCAGCCACTGTCATAGTAGAGGCCATTTACATAATATTATGTATATTGTATTCTGCTTCCTCCTGATGTTTGAATGTAACCTGAATTCAGGTCTGAGACTGGGAGGAGTGTTAAAGGCGAGACACGTGGCAAGGTGTCCGATAACTTTGTCTTCCACCTGTAATCTGATGCTGCGCAGAGGAGCGATCGGCCTCACTTCCCCTCGGGGTGATTTATGATTGAGGACATGTTAATAAAAATATCAAAACAATCTGAGCTCTGCGGGGGAAGATACCGGTCCGCTACGTACATCATGCTCGACAGGCCCGTGCAAGGAATGGCCAGTATGAATGCCCCGTTGCCCTGCTCCTGAATAGAATATGCAGCTTTTGTTTGTTTGTTTTGGTTATTTTTGGAGAGGGGGGGGGGGTATTACTACTAACACCAAGGTGACATTTGCATGAGCATTTGCTTCCTGCATGCAACTCACTGTTTGGTGGGTGAAGCTCCTTGTTAGAATCTTATAAAAACAATCACAGTGTTGTGTAAAAGTCTTGAGCCGCCGCTTATTCCTTCGTTTTAAGCTTCTGGATCTTTTTGTTTTTTTCTAAAGTGTTGATCAAGACTTTTCAGACTTTTTGTTTTTTCTTTGAACATTGGCAAATTTTTTACTCATTTTCAGAGGAATATTCACCGGTTACTTTATCAGGTCCACCTTCTAGTACCGGGTTGGACCCACTTTTTCCTCCAGAACTGTCTTAATTCTTGGTGTGATAGATCCAACAAGGTGATGGAAACATTCCTCAGAGGTTTTTCTCCATATTGACATGATAGCATCACACAGTTGCTGCACATCCATGATGAGAATCTCCCGTTATCAGTAAGCTGTCTTCACCATGTCCACATGACTAAATGCACTGAGTTGCTGCCATGTGATTGGCTGGTTAGATACCTGTGTTAACACGTAGTTAAACATGGACTTCATAAAATGGGTTTTATGTTGTCCTTTTTCAAGCTATATAACACTGACCTAAAGGCTCCTAGCTCAAAGGATGGACCAATGCTGTGCCTACTTGTGTGTAAAAACAAGTTTCCATAATATCTTCAGGCACTTCCTCAGACGACAGTTTAACTGACATTAGAGAGTATATCTGAATCAACAAGATGGTTCCCAATGAACTGCTTATGGAGAGTTCGGGTCCATTTATGCTCGACACAGAAGACGGATATGCAGATGGACACTTTCATCCGTCTCCTGTGTCGTGTAGGTGTGTGATTTGGTGTGTTTAAGGGGGCTCAGGGATCCAGCGCATGACGCAGCAAACGGAGCAACACCACTGGAAACTCTGTAGGTTGGTTTGAAACAGACAAACCTATTTACGTACGTAAGGGAGCATAAATGGGCCTAAAGTGAAAGAAATCCAGCAGAAACCCAAGAAGTGGTCCTCCAGAGCAGCAGTCCTGCAGGTATTACAGGTAAACAGATCCAACGGATCATCCGGTTCTGCTCCATGACTCGTGAATTTGAATAAGGTGTGTTGAAGGAAACATCTAAAACCTCCTTGACTGCAGCTCTGAAGGACCAGAGCTGCCTACCCCTGATCCAAAACATGTATCTGAAGCCTCATCAGAAATGGTCTCCATGGTAACGTGGCTTTCAAGGAGCCATTCTTATGGAAAGGAAACAGGAAGAAAAGGCTGAGGTATGTCACATGACACAAGAGCCGAACTGGCAACAGTTCTGATGGAAGGATGGATCCTCCTGAGAAGACGACAGTAGGACTTTAAACTCGTCACACACATCACCTGCCCTTTGAAAAATAGCACAGTGTGCAGTCATTAGACACCCAGAGGACAGCAGTGAGGAACACGCTGCTTTTAACTGAGTAAACATCCGTCTGAAGTCTGCAGCTACCAGAGGACGCAGATCTGAACTCTGGAGAAGCTTCTTCCAAATTGTTCCTTAAATACCTTCAGTGATGGGATGACAAAATGTAACAGCCTCCACCCTCCACCGCCACCCTCAGCCTTGATGGATTTATTCTGAGTGTTGTAATTCAGTATGGGTTAAGAGCCGCTGCAGGGATGTAGCCCGTAACACTCACTCAATTCCACTTCCAATATCACTGTGGCTGAAATCTCAATGATTTTCTGCCTCAGCCTCTTGCCTGGACACAAAATCATTTCAAAGCACACGGTTAAATGAAAAAAGTTCTGAAATATGAGATCCACTTCAAACATATACTGTAATATGGTGG
This sequence comes from Atherinosoma microstoma, assembly GCA_037177055.1. NCBI lineage: Eukaryota > Metazoa > Chordata > Actinopteri > Atheriniformes > Atherinidae > Atherinosoma > Atherinosoma microstoma. The sequence goes on along the minus strand of JBBBVU010000015.1, from coordinate 28,529,455 downwards.
CAGAACGCAGGGGGTACCCACGCTCACAGTGTGAGGCTGACTTTGGTTGTTCCTGTGGAAAACTTTCCTGAAATAATTACTGCGTTCATTTCACTCAGCTCACCGAGCCTCTGCTGTGAGAGGAGGAAGAAGACGTTTTTCTTTCCTTTCTTACATGAACAGATATTCTTATCTCTATAACTGGAGACGCTCCTTTTAAGGCTGAGGCCTATTACTGGTAATCATGATGTAAAGACTGTCACTGTCAGATTTACATGAAGAAACCAGTGAACAGATGAGCCACGTTTTCCAGGCCGAAGAATTTCGCCAACTGTGTTTCACGGCAACCTGACTCGGAACTTCTAGTTGTTCACTTTATAATTCATTTCAATTTAGCTTTATTTGTAAAGTGCCAACTCACAACAAGGCTGTCTCAAGGCACTCTGATGATGAGCCACATTTGTCCAGTTTATAATATCTACGTTCATATATAACAATAATGACCGAGCTAAGGAAACCAGTGCATCAGATCTTCTCTTTGATTCAATCCCCCATCCTGAACTGCACGTGGAGACAGTGGAGAGGAAAACCTCCATCAGAACCAGGAAGGATCTGGTTCTGGACCATCTGCCTGGACCGGTTGGAGGTGGAAAGAGGGTCAATATGAATATTGTTTTTCCAATAATCCTTTTTTTACTAATTTTTGACACCTAATTTGTTTTTTTTGTAGGTAAAATGTGTATTTCCCAGGCCTAACCTGCTATGGATGCATTCACACCAGGATGGTCCCCTAGACTCGGTACAACTGGGGACTTGGTTCAGTCGGGGGGTACAGCATTCTTCCGGTCCGAGTTTGTGTTCACAATGCACGACTCAAACGAATCAGACCTTTTACATAATCTGTTCCACTCAGCACCAGAGGTGGCGCTGAGTGGAACAGACAACCACTCTGAGACGAGACGACCAACTAGAAAACTGCTTCATCTATTGGTTAATGCAGGACGACTGGTTTCTAGGACATAATAGCTAAACATGGAGCTGCATCAGATCCTAACGTTCTTGGCTTGATCACATTTCTGTCAGAACCTTTCCTGAATTCTTCCACTTCTGACTGCAAAACATTTCTCCAGGCCAGGGCCGCCCATCATCCTTCATGCACAATGAACTCTGTTTTGTTCACTTCCTGTATTTGGTCCACTTGAAGGGAACCATGACCTGTGTTTGTAGGCGGACTGAGTCCGCTTGTGTGATTCTAATCAGTTTGTTTGCACTTTCACATTTCCCCAAACGAAGCGACTTTCAGAGCAAACAAACTAGGATTCAAATGAAAAGTGCTGGTGTGAATACTTCCTAAGACTGCCCATCATCTGTCTTCTTCGGGAAGAATTTGTTACAATCTCCAAATAAATGAACGCAGAAGCTGCAGCTCATTTAAAAAAGAAAGCACATCTTCTTTGAATTCTAAGGTTTTAGATAAACCTCTTCTTACTAAGTCTTAGAAAAATAAATGGATCCCAATCCCAGGAAAGAACCTATGACATGTGTCAGGAGAACAAGCCCAGATTATCTGCCCTCCACCGCGGTGCTTGAGTGTTCGTGAAGGTGTTTTACTGTGTTTAGCTGTAGCTGATCATGGGACTGTACATCGTGGTCCAATGTCTCCACTTTGAACTTATCTGACAAAATGCCGTGCTGCCATGCTCTTTTTAGAGAAAAGACTTCCTCCCATCAAGTCTTCCTGGTTCAGTCTTTTCTTAACTGGACTGTCATGAATTCTAACATTCAACCTGCTGAGGCCTGGAGAGTCTGAGATGAAGAATTTTTCTGAGAATTAACATAGTTTGAACTTCATGAGACATCCTCTCCTGGAAAAATTGACTTAAAATTGTTTGGAAATGGAAATGTACCAACCTGCTCAGCTTGATGGGCTGCAACATTTGCTTCCCAAAGACCATTTCTGATGTCTTTCCTCTTTTAATAAACCTTCTAAATGTTGGTAAACAGATCTGGACACAGTGTTATATATCATATCATTCATCAGAGGTTGGTAACAACCTGATGACTCTCCCTACAATAATCACCATATAGCACATTTTTTTGAGCAAATGGAAAAGGTATAACCTCTTGATATATAGATGAGGGTGTAATTGCTTCACAGTAATGGGGTATCTGTTATTAACACAAGAAAAACACAATATCTTGCATCACCTCCCCCTTTTGTCCTCACTATACAAAAAACCCTGTAAATTCTTCAATGTTCTCATAACAACATGGTAGAAAGCCTTTTATTCATCTATAAATCTAACATTGCGCCCCGTTTGAGTCGTCTGAACAGCTGATCCGGAGCCAAATGAACTCAAAGCTATTGTGTTTGCTTGTTAATGTGACTGCGAGAGTTCACGCTAAAGGGATACGTATACGTTACTGAGCATAAAATGTTACTGAAAAAGTACCTGGCTGCTCGTTCACACATGACAACAACACGTTCAGTTGCCATCCAATTAATGGAAAGCAGCGTATGTCTGAGAGGCGGCTAAACAGTCGTGATTTCTAATCACTGTCTCCCAACAGTTCATAAAAACATTCCTTCAAGACCAATTTTGCCCCACATGAGCTGTTGCCTTCTCACCACGGCAAGCTTGTGTAAATGTCAAGAGAGATCTGCCCTCCTTTTGTTCGCTGCAGAAATTGCCAGCAGCTCATTTCCTCCAGGAACGCATTAACAAAGCAGTTAATTCTGTCATTAATTAAAAGGAATCACAATTCAGTGAACACTTCAAATTAATCTGTTGAGATTTGCTCTCACACAATGCTCACTTTCTATTTTCTTTGTCTCATCAAAGAAACTGCAGCTCAAGAGACGTGTTTTTTTTTTTGGTTTTGCTTGCGTCAGTCTGGTTCTGTGGAGCTCCGTTAGCAAAGCATATCACCACCGGAGCCGGGTTTCAAGGTGCGACTCCAAAACCATGCATGCAGTAGATGAATTTTAAAGACAGAAATACTCAGGAAGAGAGTTGTTAAACTGAGGCGTGGATTCGGGTGAGATTAATGTTTGCTTTGTCTGGAATAATTCCGCTAAATACTTCCATAAGACCAGTAAAATGTTTGATCTGGCCACTGGCCACACAGAGCTGCTTTATCTTCTCAGTCACTGGGTTATAAATACTAGTGTGCTTGGCATCTCCACAGTATGGAGCTACTTGGAGGGTGATAAGGTGCTAATTAGCGACTGTTAGCACAAGTAAAAAAAAACTACAAAATGCCACTGAATATTCTGCCCATGATCCCTTTCTCCTCTTTCACTGAGACTTGAGAGACGTCCCTTATTAACACTGTGTACAAGAACCTCTCTTTTTTTATTCCCCCCATGTATTTTTTTTAAGTCCAGCAAAGCCAGGTCTGACAAATTAAGGCTGTGGAGTCATTAGATTAAGATAAGAACTTATCTTTTACTCTGAGACAGACTTTTATCTATTGTATTTTTCTTCTTTCCCATCTCTTTGCCCAGTGCCCCCTCCCCTAACCCACCGCCGCCACCTCCATTCACTCTGAGATTGTTAAAGTAATTGGGATGTTATGTGACCAGAGAGGCCAGATAAGTTTTTAACCCTGTCATGGATTAACCTTCCGTGTCTGAGGTAGGTCACAGGAGGTGCAGTTGGAGACATGGTAAGACTCATTTAAGGGGATCTTGATGATCTTCTGCAGGTACACGTGCAAGGAGGTCTGGAGATGACTTCTGTACGCTGTCAGGGGGTTATTAATGCGTAAAGTGTATTCTTTTTCATGGGGGGTGGGGGAGGGACAGTCTTCATCTCTGAGTACATCAGTTCCAACCATTCAGCCAGGTTTCATCACATGCTTCCTGAGAGCAATTTTAAATGACCTTTTAAAGTTAATCACAGCTATGCTCACCAGTTTTAACCCCTTCACTTTAAGGCCCTGATTTATTAAAGGTTCACGCAAACTTGATAACACGCGCAAAAACATGCTGCAACTGATTTACCACCGAGGATTGCGCCTGATAAACGGCCAAAATAACGCTGCAATCCATTTTGCACATTTGCCCTGAATGAATGTGCAATCTGGGCGTTTATGCCAGAACACACAAAATACTGGGAGGAGAAGATGCAAATAAATCAGCTTTGCACGTGCAACATGATTTACTAAACATGGACTGATGAGGTGGCTGGTTTTGCGTTTATATTTAGCGCTTCTGAAAGGCAGGCGGTAACTGGCTGCAGCTGGATGAGAGGAAACAGCCCGATGCTGCAGACGGGCATCAGTCTGATTCACAATATTTTCCCATGAGCGGTGGGAGGCGACGACTGAACTTCTGGAACTAAATCTTTACATAAAAACAGATCATTTGTTCGAATGTTAAAATCACAACTGTTGTTTAGACAAACGTTGTCAAAAGGAGGCACGATGATTTTTGTTATGTCAATAACAACTATGGTGTTGTCATGTAGAGAACATTTGTGCACAATATGTGCACATTACGACTGGGCCTAAAAATCAAATCTCCGATTTTTTCAAACAAAATCCGATCTCCGATTTTAATCTATTTTTTTCCTATTCTTTCTTAAAAACATATTAAACTCATTAAAAACTATATTAAACTTAAAGATTTTGCTTGCAAAATGTGACTTTAATTATATGAAGGAAGGACAACAAAGAAGGTAAATAACGTCATAACTTTTCCACAAACGGCTTCATATCTTGCATAGAGATATGCAACACCACTGCTGCTGTGATCCCTTTACATCTGAATCCTTATCATACGGGATCTACAGTGGAAAGAAATCCCCTGATGCTGGTCGTCTCTTGTTAGGGCTGAGACACAGCTAATGTTGGAAGCCCAGAGAGATTGTGCTGCATATAAAAGAGGAAAATAATCCAGATTTTTATAAAAATAAATTGCCATAAACTGAAACTTCGATTAATCAATTTTATCGATTAATCGCCCAGCCTTAGTGCACATACATTGTTCTACAACCGACTCTAGCGTGTCATACTATTCCAGTTATCTGCTCCTCACAGAAATTGTGAGCAATTGTGTAATCAATCTTAGTTGATCACCCGCAAATCATGGAAACACAACAGGTGCCATATATTTGCGCCACACACAATTTGGGGCTCTCTATTGGGGATCTTAGTAAATCAGAGCCTTAGTGTTGCAAAGTTGCAACAAACTACCTCTGACCTTTTTTATTTTGTTTCCTTCTATTTCATTTAATCTTTATTTATTGTTATTTGTTTAATATTAAATTGTACTTCATTTTGTTTCAGTTTTTTTCCAGATTTGATTGGGTGGGGAATTCTGCAAAATGTTGCACCTTTGTTCAGTTTGTTTTGCTTTCACACTGCACTGAAGCGGACCAAACTGCCACTGCAACTGTTGAAGTCATGAAGTTACAACTGCTCGCTAGGGGGCGATATCTACCCAAATGACCCAAAATCCAGCTCATCAATCGGCCAGGACAGAAATTCCTCGCTGACCACAAGAAAACAATTGAACAACAATAGATTTAAGCACTTCTGTGGTCTCTGTTTTTACTTTGGTGTTCCAAGCTAATGTGGTTTTAACCACAATCTGTCCAGAATGAGCAGCAGGAGAGGCAGCCAGATATACATCATGTTGAGCCTTGTCATTTCCTCTCCTTGTTTCAGTGGATGGTTCATTTGCTTTCACTCTGCAAGCAGACCAAGCCAGTTTTCACTTGTAAGTGGACCAATGTTCTTTTCTTTGGTTCACATCAGAAACCGAGGAGTAAAACAAACCGTTCTGTCTGTAGAAGTGGACCAGGGTCAGTTTAAAGTGGACCAAACTGCCAGTGTTAATGCTTCCATTGTCCCTGTGCAAGTACAACTTCTGTAAGGCTGCTAACCTGACATTAGCATGTAGCTGCGTAGCAGTGCTAATCTACTTCTATGCTACCACTTGATTAGTTTTAAGCTAATGTGGGGAAACCATGTTGTATTTAGTTTCCAGTGAGTGTATTTAGAGACTCCACATCAACTCAGTTCTTTAAGATTTTAACATAAGAACTGAAAATAAACTATAAATATGCTCAAAGATTAGCTTAGCGCTGACTAAGCTAGCGCTACATGATCCAGTTTCATGTAAACAGGAGGCTAGCAAGGCTGCTAGCTGGTTTTAAAGTAGCTACAGCATGAAAATGTAAAGAAATATATCTTGAAACCAGTCTGATTTTGTAGAGGAAGATATCCACCTTATTCTTGAGCCGCCGAATGTAGAAACGATTAGAAACGATCAACTTCCTGTGAGATACCGGAAATAGCGTTTAGCCATTGGTTCACAGTGTAATTTGTTGTTTGTTGCACAGGAACATGTTGGCTGTTCATGGTTGTACTAACAACCAGAAAAAGCTAAATTTGTGGCTACATGAGCGATGTGTAGAACATGCACCTCGGTCTACGAGAAAATGTGTGGGTGCCTACCCAGAGATGAGGAACCCAGGAAGATGTGGCTGAAAAACCTCAACTTGAAGAAACCACCGCAGACGTTGTGTGTTCCTTCTATTTTGTTGAAGAAAAAACCCACAGAGGAACACCTGCATCCTACTTGTGTTTGGGATATGAAAAACGTCCGGAGAAAAGACGGCGGCTGCGGAGGTTAGACGGCAGCCTCACAACATCAGGTACAGTGCTGTGTATGGAGGACTGTTGCATGTAATATTACACGTGCGTTAAATAACTTTATACCATGGTCAGGGAGAATCCTGATACCAACTGGCGTGCATTATTTTTGTAGATACCCACACGTAGTTCTGCAAGTTAAATCACAGTTATATCACTCCGTTAGGGGCGTCACCATAGCAACGCCTTAATGAACTGGCTCAGATCAGCTGGTTTTTGACAGGTGAATGAGAGAAACGTGTGGTAGCGACTTGTTTAGGATAAAAACTGCTTGAAGGCAAACATACAATAGTTCCTATACTTACGCGTATTTAGCAAGTTTTGTGGAAAAAATAAACATTTGTTATGAAATGTTGTGGGACCATGGCACATGAGCGGATTAAACAACGAGGACCCGTGCATTATACCGTTTTAATGCAGTTCGCAGAGGACTCCGCATCTGCATCAAAACCGTGTAATGTACGGGTCCTAGTTGTTTAATCCTTACTAAAAGTGAAGGTGCATTCAGACTTCTGGTGTTAACCTAGCGTTAGTTAAAAGCGCCATGATTTAGGCACAGACATGACTAAATGATAAAGGAATGCAGCATTTTAATCTAAACATGAGTATTGTAACTTTAAGTATGCACAAAGTGTTCCCTATTTTTAGAGCAAACAATCTCCAAATTATTTATGGAGGTGTGTGTGTGTTTTAAAGATTGTTCAATGCTTCAACATCAGACGCGACAGAGAAAGAAAGAAAGAAAGAAAGAAAGAAAGAAAGAAAGAAAGAAAGAAAGAAAGAAAGAAAGAAAGAAAGAAAG
>JBBBVU010000015.1:28475796-28495989 GCA_037177055.1 Atherinosoma microstoma | reverse complement strand
CCAGTCTGCCCATTCTCCTCTGACATCAACAACTGGATATTTTCTCTTCTTCAGACCATTCTCTGTAAACCCTAGAGCTGGTTGTGTGTGTAAAAACCAGCAGGGAAACTAGTCTTGTTAACCTGAGACAAGAAGAAGGGAACATCATCAGGTTAATAAACCAAGGATCAAAAAGGTTATTATTATTTTTATTATTTATTCTTTCCATGGCGACCTGTGTTTTTTATTGATTGCCACTGACAGAGTGCCTGAGTGTTTATGCTATGTTCACGATTGTTGACTCTTTTTTATGTTACCGCCTGGTGATAGTCTACAAACTGAATTGCCCTTCGGGGACAAATAAAGTTGTTTAATTGAATTGAATTGAATTGAATTGAAATAAATTGAACACGACATACTATTTAGTGTGTAATTATGTATTTAACAAAAACTACATCAAAAAAAGCCAAATGAATAGCTTTGGTGTTTCAAATAATAATTTGAGACGTATTAGAATTTTATTCCACTTCCAAAGTTGTGAGAAATGTTGAAATTTTAATTTATCTGCATTTGTTTGTATATCAGATCGATTAGGTTTGACCGGTTTCTGTAAGTTTAGGCATGAGGGAAGTTGTAGCCACCATCAGCTGACATATGTAAAAACTGGCTATTGATATTTTTTGGGAATTAAGCTTCGTCTTTCTGATAAATCCCAAAAAACAGGTATGAATTTATGTCCCTGATATGTTGCATGATACAAACTTTCATTTCAACTGTTTGCTTGTGTTTATTGATGCTGTGGGCAGTGGTTTGATAGCGTCCACTCAGTCCTCTGACTGGATAAATGGGTAACTGAGGCACCTCTTATACATTTGACTGGTGTCTTTACTTGTTTTCCTACCTCATTGGGACCTTTTCTGGTACAACCACTGACTTTACAGGGACAGAGGTCTTTATGGGGACTTAATGAAGCAGAGCATCTCTTCCACGATACTTTCTCAGGGTTTAGGTCAGGCTATACAACATAAATGGAAGTAAATGCATTGTCCACGTAGGGAAAAGCTATGATTCTACTTCCTCTATCTTGTGTAAAGTACTAGTATTAGTATTACCTTAACTGTTTTAGCTATTTAATAGCTAATGTAAATGCAACTTCTTTGATTTGAATTAGGGCTGTCAAAGTTACTGGGTTGAGGAATAGAAAATTAAACTTAAAGGTGCGGTGACACAGCTTGCCGTGCATCAGGGATGCATTCAATGCAGCTCAGAAATCACAACTCTTAACAGTCTACTTCATGCAATGACAACTACAATATTAAGAAATAAACAAATTAGGATTAATTATCTGTTTAGAGTCTATGTGTACTTCTTAACAGTTTAAATAAGTATTGTAACAATACATAATTATTAGATAAATATTATAATAAATGGTAATAAAATGAACTAGATTGAATAAAATAACAACAAAAAAATTTTTTTTAATTCTGCGATTAGTACGCGATTAATCGCGGGTTAACTCAGGAGACTCGTGCGATTAATCGCAATAAACATTTTAATCAACTCACAGCACTAATTTGTATATTAGGAAAAGTGTATTTTGTATGTGTAGTGCCACAAACAGGTGACAAGCTAGCAAATTAACCTGCATGCAAATGTGAAAAGATTCTAACAGAATTTTGAAAAAAATCAAGAAAATCTAAATCAGTTCATTCTTATGTGATATGTGGAGAAAAACATCTCCTGTAACACAGACAATTCTATTAACCCTAAAATAAATGATAGAAAAAAGACTTGCATCAGAGTGAGGACATAAACTGATAACAAATACATACAAGGTGGCTAAAGAAAAGTAATCGGGTTGTGGAGCATCAGCAGACTCCCCGGTGAGAGCAGAAAGGAGCTGGAGTTGAAGCACGGTGATTTCCCTCAGGCAGATGTAGCATTTAAGTGTGCTGCATTGTTATGAGTGAGATCCATTAGCCCTCACTCTGGTGTGCCACATCAAAGCAAATTCTCACATGTAGATCATTTTGTAAATCCCGTCTTTTTTTGGGGGGGGGGGGGTTGCCTCAAACTAATCAACTTGATTAGATACTTTAAGGTCATTTAGAAAAAAAAGAAGAGCTCTATGTATGTATGTAATAGCTTGTGTATGTTGACGTGTGCATGCATGTGTTGATGTGTGTGTGAGAGTAAACAGCTTAATAGAACCAAGCGGATTTCTTAATGGATAGTATGGCACAAAATAGTCTTGTTCTGATGTGGATTAATGAGGTCACTTCAAAGCAAATTTAACCCAAATCAACCAAAATATTCTTTCTCAAAATGTTTTTTTTCCCATTAAAGCACCTCTGTGGCCAAAGAGACGTGTTGACTGGTTATCACCAGTGAAACATCAGCATGTTTCATTGTTTGTACTTAAATCAAATGCAACATTTAAGCTGAATAAGGATGATTTAGAATCATTTTTGCAGCCATTTAGGTATTAATGCTGGCCACATTTTAATGTTTGCATAGCTCTTCTCCCCCAAATTCCAGTTTAAAGTGGTTGATGGAAAGTATGCCAAAGCTCCATTTAAATGCCACATGAAAAAGGGGAATTATCCCTGGGGACAGTTTTATTTTTGCTTTTGAGTATTTGCGTTAGTGAGGCTCTGTTGTTGCATGTCCTGCACGGTGAGGGATTTTGAAAGTGTGTGTGACCTCCAAACTGGTCTTTATATTGCAGAAACAAACTGGTTTCTGTTGGTTTGCTGAGGAGTTGAACCATCAGGGTCAGAGTTATTTTGGATCTTTGATATCCCAAACAGCATGACTCGTGGTTGGAGTACACAGATTCATTTTCAGATAGAACCAGATTTCTTTGGTTTTAAAGGTCACATTAGGACATAGAAAACGCCATCTTGTCTTTACCAGGTCTTAAAATGAGCTAAATCCAACCACAGGTGAAAAATACACAATATATTACATCCAGTCATGATTTATTTAACAAAACTAAGCATAACTGCAGAAATACTTCATCTTCCTACCTCTTGTAGAACAACATTTTGGGGATCATTGTTCTGTTGAATGACCTCTTTTTTTTTTTTTTTAGTTTAGTTTATTTATTCAAACATCCAGAATAATAAAAATAAACAAATACAAAGAAACATCATATAGATGTCTGAAATTTTAGCCCAGCTTTAGCTGTTGGACAAATGGACTCACATTGGACTCTAGTAAACTTTGGTATCCAGAGGAGTTCATGGTCCACTAAATCAGAGGTTCTCAAACTGGCGGGGGGGACATCAAGGTATGTTATCTTGGGTATCGTAGCTCAAAAAGTTTGACAACCACTGCCCTAAATAACTACAAGGTGTCCAGATCATGTGGCTGAAAAACAAGCTCAGGCCATCGTCCCTCTATCACCATGGTGACAGGTGCTATGAGGTGTGTATTCTGATCAACACATGTCCATGTTGGTCTGGTCTGTCCACAGGACATTGTTCCAGAAGTCTGGTGGTTTGTTCAGATGCAGCTTTGCCAACCTCTCTTTTTCTCCTGCAACCATTCCAAACAGGCCATACTGGTTCCGTCTTATTCTAACTGGACCGTCATGAACTGGGTTTGACCTTGGCCCAGAAGTGCAGGAACGTCCACTCCTGTCAAAATGAACAAATGCTTTGAATGTTTTCCATTTATTAATGACATAGTTTAGAAATGGTCTCATAACCCTCCACAGATCAATAGAGAAGCAGTTACTGATCTTTGATAATGTCTTTTTCTTTTCTGTTGGTGTTGTGATCCAGAGCAGCCAAAACTTCGGCTTTTATAGGAGGCGCTCACACTGATGATCGTCAGTGAAGTATCCTCGGAGGAGCGGCATTTGTTTTTCACACTCATTCTGCATGTTGGTGCATTTTTTGTGAAATACATTTAAAAAAAAATTAAGGTGACATTCTCCATTTGGGATTATATTTACCTTTTTTTTTTTTTAGAAAAATAATATCCTTATACAGAAAAGAACTTCTGATAAAGAGGTTGTATACTCTGACATCATCCAGGGTATCTGCAGGTTTAAAGGAAACAAATTTAAGATTTTTTTAAGACCGCTTTGATCAAATTAAAGACCTTACATTCACAAAATGGCAAAAACAATGGAGCCACCTTCCAATGAGCTCCATCCAAACATTTATTGGAACTGAGATTGCTGGAAAAAATAACTCAAACATCAAGATAATTGATTGTATCTGTTCGACCCCGAGGATTTAAATGATGTACGGAGCCAAACCAAATTCTGTCACAGGAGCTTGACATGCGTAAAGTTTTAGCAATTTCAGTCGGGAAGCATAGCTTGGAAAAATATCTCCGACTCCCTCATTAGCGTTGGAAGATTGGTGTTTTGTTACGCTGTGCAGGAACCACAGCTCCTCTGCCTGAAGGGTAGCCGTGGACCCAAACGTCAGCGTGAGGTCTGTTACAGTAAGTGATGCTGCGGTCGCTGCGGGGATCGGAGATGTAGCTGTAGTCTACGGAACCGATGTAACGGATCAGAACGGATCGCGGGTTTTGGCTGCAGCGTTGGATTTCTGTGTGTATGCGACTCTACAGCTTTACCCCCCCCACTGAACCAAGTTTAAAAAGCTTCCTGCACAGCGTACAGCAGCCTCATAGCTAATGCCTGGACCTGATGTTAACTATGTTGCCAATGTGGGGTTATCCATCCAGATAGAACTGAACTTGGACTACCCCATAACTGACGTACCCACTAGCTCATGAAGTACCAACTGCTGATGTGCATACCTGAAAAATACCCCCCCCCCCTGCAGAGCACAATTACAGTTTTTTTCTGCTGCATATGCAACAGACTTTGGCCTCCCCGCCCTCCAACCATCATGACCCCACACACAATGGACCTGGATGATCTTGGCCACAATTGGACTTCCTCAGAGCTGCAGCTGTCACAGCAGTGAAAACACAGAAGACAAAGGATCGGTTCTGTTGAACCTACCTGGCTGATCCAACTCAAAACACCCAACTTGATACCATTATTTACTTTCAAGCTTCGATCTTGAGCATTTTTGAATCACCTTGTTTGGTGGCGTACTGACGAGGCCCAGAACGGATCTACTTTGCAAGAAATTCTCATTTAAAAACAGAAGATACTGTTTACTCTTCGGGTCCCTTTCCTCTCCCACTTGAGCCGATTTCTGCATCAAATTGTGCTCCAGTACAGCAGCAGCATTGTTTCTGCAGCGGGCTCACCGGGGGCTGCACACCGCACAGATAAGTGCATCAGCTATTACCGGGTCCCTCCTTCAGACCTATTAGGTCTTGCAAGGACTTCAAACACCAATTTGTTCTGCAAATAGCCCATTCAATTTGTGCCAGCCAAAGAGAGACACCTCTCTTCCTCTCTGCAGTAATTGAATCTTCAAAGGGACATTTTCCTCCATTTCTGTCAGGTATTAGAGTGATGAATAGCAAACGGTCATCTGAATAGAAAGAGAGGATACATGTTTATCCATTTTCAGTTAGACGCTGATCTTGTGGCTGGATGATTGCGAGGCTGGAAATGGAAAGACGGCGCCGCAGAGTCCTCAACAAGGAGGATTTTCAAAGAGATGCAGAAAAATAGACCGAGTTGAAGCTTCTCTGTGTTCACAATGCAGCTTTATCATAATGTAGCTAAACAATTACCTCATCATAACAGAGTCCAGAATCCAGGTTTACAATAAATCTTAGGAGGCTTTTTTAAATCTTCAATATTTTTATTAATTAAATACACCATACTGGAGCAAATGTCTCGGAAAATATCACAAATAAATTTCTCTTTCATTCGGCTTTTATATGTTTAGGAATGATCTCTACATTACTGACTATGAGCAGATTTATTCAGGTTGCCATGGTTGAAAAGGGGAGGGGTCGGAGGGGGTCAGATGTACGGTAGCCACGCCTGGACAACGACATTTACATGCATACTGTACATACATGGTAGTTTTACAAATACACCAACAGTGTTCATGATTTGTTTTCCACAAAATGCCACAGATATTTTTTTTTTCAAAACCCCATCTTTAAATATGTTTTTATATAACCACCAAAAAGCCAAAAAGAAACAAAAAGAGAAATAAAAACAAAAGAACACATTCCCCTTTGACAACACTTAAAATATAGAAAGTGGAAACACCATGTTGCTGGGAAATGAGGATAGAAAAGGAGGAGAGGAAAAATGAAAAAGGTCCCGCTTTTCCCCCAAAATGTTTTTAAACAAATGTGCAGAGCTGAAAAGTCTGCAGCTCCTAAACCTCCACGTTCTCTCTTCCTGAAGAGTCCCTTCGGATCCTTATCACAATCTCCTCCTTTTTTCTCTTTTTCTTAAATCCAAAACAAGAGTCCCAAGCGTCCAGTCTCAGGTGTGGTTAAGTGCAAATATCCACCCACGTTTCAGGGAAAAAGCCGAGGTTCGAAGGCCGAGTCTCGGGTATGGGTTGCAGAAATTAAAAAGTCGGGTTACTTGGTCGGATGGGTGGAGGATTCCTTTCGGGTGAAAAGGGCCTGGGAGCAGAGCTGAAAAGGCCGGGGTGCTGCTGATCCACGCTGTCTCAGGTGACAATGAGTAAGGGCTTAAATGAAGGCACACATCCTGCTTCCTGCTCGGCTCCCGCCTAACACACCTGGAGAAATAAAACACAAACAGATAAAGTCAGAAAGCCCGAATCAGGTTGTCAGATCAGAAAGTGTCAAACATTTCCCAGCTAATAAATAAATCTTCCACCAGCTTCATTTATTGATCAGCCAGGCTTTGAAAACCATCTGGTGCCCCATTTACTTTGCATTAACTTAAAAGTGCCTTCATGAGGCGATTCTCTTTGGTATAATTAGAAGCGAGCAGCAACATAACTGCAGGAGGTGCCCAGGCCTGTGAAACTGAAAAGCAGGGGAGGAAATACAATTATCTGTCTGGGCTCCACCAGCTTTAAAACTTTTTCATCTTTCTTGTTTTCTTTTTTTTCCTGCACGATTCTAAGGGGTGATTTACTTTTCCCTTCATCCCTCAAATCACTGGGAGGGCTGCAGTCTATTAGCAATTGCAAACTCCTACTTGGGGGCTAATTAAAGTGACTGACGCTGGGAGGGTCTTCCTCCCCTGGGTCAAAGCAGCTCTGTATGAAAGAGGTAATTTGTCTGTTCTGAACAAAGAGATTAGGCAGACGCTGGGAAGAAAGCTTAATAAATGAGCACCGAGCGTCCTACGCCATGATCGTTGAACAACGCCAATTATGTCGCAGTAAAATCGCACATTATCACAACAACGCTCTGTAGATAACTCTGTGACCGCTTCATTTTCTCCTCTGCTAAACCAGCCGGGGCTTCTACAGTCGGCCTGATATATTAGAAGTATATTGATCTGGAGGGCCGGGATCCTGCTGGAAGTCTGTGTTGTCCAAATTCTGTTTAAGCAAAAAGGAATGTGTGATAAAGTGCTTGAGCAGCAGAAACTATCTCCTCATTTCACACGTGGAGATAACGAAAGCATCCGGAGAGCGTTCCCACTGAGCAACGCGCCTCTTGTTTAATAATTCTCTCTCTCCGCTATAATTAAAGCACCAGGGCCAATATTCAGATTGCATTTTAGCATCAATAATTCAGCGTTTTTCACTACATTTGATGTTAGCGCATAAATAAACTATGAGGCTTCGTATTTACTACGCCGGCCGCGTTACGAGAGACGAGCTAGGGCTTAAACAGACATTCAAAATTAAGCTAGATAATACAACAGCTTTCAATTTGAATGTGAGAAGCTCTTAGAGCTCTGGGAGCTGATCTGGAAAAGTGACAAGCCCTTAAAAGGCCTGTGACGTAGATGGAGGGAAAGCGAGGGAGGACGGAGGGGGGGTGGTGGGGGCTTAATGGAGTTCTACCTCTCCTCTACTCACAGATCCACTCAAGGTGAAATGCATGCGCCCAACAATATAATTCCTCTTTCAGTCTGTCTATGACACACTCCCAACACCTCCCATATTTCAGCGTGCTGTGTGCAGACAAGGTATCAATAAAGCGGCTTGTTGTGAGGCAGAAATGATTAGATCTCCAGCAGGCAGAATGAAGCTATCCTGAAGAATGAAGTTATCCTTTGTATATGATTAGGCCCTTTGTTTTGCTTTCACTGGAGGCATCAAGATCAAATCAGGGAGAAGCCATGATGACAGCTCTCATGATATACTAGCTGCTCCATACTGCGTCCAACCCTCCAGGCCTCCTGAATACAGGTTGGTTTTTTTTGGCCTTGGAGTAATAACATAACCCATGTGATCCCAGTCTTATTAACAGAGTGGTCAAATTTTGCTTTTATTCCTTGAAACTCCAAGAATTTTTTTTGTTGTTGCAATTTTTTGTCTGTTTGGTTTTATTTTTAAATGTAAACATGTATGTAGATGCTCAACTCTTAAACACAGTCAACATTAATTTTTTCAGGACAGTCTCAGTTCTCATCTGCACATCATTCTTTCAAGTCTCGGCTTTCAGGAAAAAAAATATATTGGTATTGAAACAAACATAATTCTGCTACCATTGACCTCCTATCCTCACACAACCAACTCCAACTCAGCTTTATTCCAGCCATAGAGGACCATTGTTTTTCTTCTCTTCAGTCAAACATAGAACTTTCTGCTCACTTGTTGATCTTTGGCTGCTCCTGATTAGTCATTACCCTCAATTTAATCTCTCTGATTGGTAGAAAGTTTGACAGGAAGTGGCTTCATAATTTCCAGGTCTAAATTGAGGTCTCTTAGCAAAATAGTAGTGTTAGTGATGAAAATGTGATAAATAAATGGTGTTATCATGGATCATCATGGTGGATTTACCAGATAGTAAACACTACATGTTGTGGCTAGATAGTAAACCTCCTGGACAGGATAGAAATGTCTGGAAAAATTCCGTAGATCACCTAAAGGGTAAGCTATCCATCACAATTTACCCCACGAAGTTACACACTACTGCTCCTGAGACACTGATGATGATATAAGCGATAGTGCAGCAATCTAGCAGTATTTTAAGGGTCAAACAGGCGGCATTGAAGCAGTTTTTCACCTCAAAAGATGCTCAGGATGGTAAAACGGGTTAAATGTGTGTCTGTGAGAGCAGCTGCACAGAAAACATCATCTTTAGATGTGTTACAATGTGGACTAATACAGGTTTTCTGAGTGTACTCCAACAAGAATGATGGAAAAATCCATCGGCTGTCTTGAAATAAAAATGAATCTCTGCTCTGTGAGATACCTCGCAGCGAAGCCAGACTGACCGCATCAATATGGACAGAGTGAGAAATGTCACCACAGAAAATTACAAGTAGTTTTTTTCTAGACTTGTCTTGTACTTTTAAACTAATCGTCTATTAAAAAAAGGTGGGGGGTGTGGGGGGGCTTCTCACCTTCTGGTCCGGCAGTAGTGGGTTCGTCTGCAGAGAACTCAAATGGCCGTTGATGAGAGCCGTGGGTCTGTCGTGTTCGCAGAAGAGGCTGCCGTTGATGTAGTGGAAGCGGTCCCCGGGGACGAGCCGGTTCCGGCAGGTGGAACATGTGAAACACTTCGCACAGGAAGAGAATGACACGTTACAAACAGGAAGTACGCTGAGATTCTTTGCAAAGTTTTCACAGAAGTGGGAAAACTCATCATGTTGGACGACATTCCAGAGGCAAGCGAATCATCCTTCGACGCAACTTTATTCATAACTGGAATCAGATGTGAAACTTGACTCGTTACCTTGAGATGGTACACGTTGCCCTGCGCCCTCATCACCAGTTCGCTGGCGGGAATAGACTGACCACAAGCGCTGCAAGCTCCACTGTTTCCAAATAATCTGAGGAAGAGGAGGAAAGAGAGGAGCAAGTGTTACTATGGAGCCGCTGTGTGCATCTGCATGGATTTAGCCTTGTGTAATGAACTGTAGCATCCACACTTTTGTCTGCTAAGTGTGTGACTGAGTGAAAGGCCTATTCAGCGCCTCGTTCGCTGCTCTCCATTTCTACATCGAAGAGAAAACATGCAGGAGGAGAGATATAACATCATCACCGTATCAACAGGAAAAATGACTCCTTTACTGCACTGCTCTCCACAAGCATCTCTCACTGAAACTGCATATTACTTTTGCTGCACATTTTTTTGCAGCCTAATAATAACCAGGAACATAAGCAATCAGGACCTAAGAGGATTTGATTGTACATCCAGGCGGAGACATAGTGCTTTTGCCATTAGGACTCCTGTGAATGCTCTGTCAGTGCCGTGTTTCCATTAGAAACCCCGCAGCTACTCCGGTTGATATATAATGTGCATGGGTTAACCTTTTCAATCATGGTGTCAACACTTTAGATTTGCTTCTGCTCATCTCTTTCGTCCCTAACCTTCTCTCTCCCTCTACCACCCCCCCCCTCCTCCTCTGCCTCTTGATAATGAAATGCTTGCTCCAGCTTCCCTTCTATCTTCCTTCTGAGTCCACAATTTAGATTACTTCATCTCGGTGAGCAGCAAACTGAATGAAATTTCGATTTGAGCAGAAAGTAATTTACTGGGATCTGGACCCATTTGTCATCATATCTCACTGGGTGTTTGCTCTATCACTGCACTTTTCCTAAGCAATCAAATAAGACCACGGCATCTGACATGCTCCGGAGAGAAGGGGGAGAGAGAGAGACGATGGAAAAAGAAAAGGATAGGGGGGAGTGGTTAACACTGACGTGTGTGTGTGTGTGTGTGTGCGCGTGTGTGTGTGTGTATGCACACATCAGATAAAGTTGTTTGGATTTTAAAAAAATTACAAGAAATACAAAAAACGTCTCATCTATTTTAGTCCAGACATTCTCGGGGATGGCTTCATGCAAAGTATTTAACAAATTGTGCCTCCACCGTTCGTCTCGTACCCCGAGCAGTTGTTAGATATCCTGACAAAAACAAACAAGCAACAGCTCTCAGAAATGGCTTTCAATAAGACGGCCTACGGCGGAAGCAAATTTTGTCTTGGCGCCGTTTGGAAAGGCTCCATCAAAACTCAATTTCAGAAACTAATTAACTGGAGACTGCCATCACAACTCTGCCAACTCTTGGCTCTCGCTAGGACAAACATGACGCTGGAAATTACCATGTATACCTTGTTTTACCATTCCTGTGATGAGCGGAAAAGCAACGCTACACCTTCCCTAGGAAACATTTCTGCATATCAAAGCCGACTCGCTCCCCAAAGTCCAAACCAACTCGACATCTTCCGATTGCTGCATCCTCATTTTCACGTCCCACGTAAAAGGTTAATTATTTCACCAGGAGTTTTGGCTCGATCGTGTTTTGATTTAAGGGTCCGAAGCCTTTAGTTGCTTAATTAAGTTGCTGTAAGGGTTTGAACTTAGGGCTCTAATGGCCTCTTCTGCCAGTGAACTACAGTGCAGAGGTGAAGCCCACACCCCAGGTCAGGAGGATTAATCACAATGACAACGACACATCTGGTTTTGGCTTTTCACCTTTTTTAAAACAAAAAAAACAAGGACATTTCTGGGGGGTGTTTTCATCTTGACTCATCTGTCGTCTTGAAGTGCATCCGTCTTTGATTAAATTAAATAAACAACCAAACTGAACACGTTGGAAGCTGTCTGTTGTCTGCATAGGCGACGACTATTGGATTTCATTTCAACACCGACTGTCTAGTGAAATACAGCGTGGCTCGCTGCTGGGCTGTGTGGTAAATGCAGACCTCATTCACTGAGACCTTTGAGTGGGGTAAAATTACCCCCACAACAATGATTTCTGCAACACAGTCCATTAAAAATGCCTCTCTACATCAGCAGCCAAAGCACCTTAAAAGCACTAGGCCATATTGATACTGAAGCGGGGCTTTGCATAATGGCAAGAGCTGCATTAGAGACGAGGGGGTGGAGGGGGTGGGGGACAGGGACGGGGTGGGCTGACTGAGATTGTGAGGATGAGGGAGGGTTGGCTTGGATCTGCGTTAGTTGGACATGTGCATGTGTTTTGGGAGAAGTGAGGGGGGGATGGGGAGGTCTGTGCATGAGTATGAGTGGAGTGAGAGGAAAGGAGGAGGGGGGGGGGATCATCCAAATTACACTTGGTTAATTCAGAGTAACAGATCTGCCCTCAAGTGAATTGAAGGCCTTGAATTAATTCTGTTATGACAAATCAAGATAAACGTTTCCTCTAAATTGCATGCGATTTAATTAATTTCTGAGATCAATTTTTTTTCGGGCCTAATAGTTCACATTCTCTTGTGCTGTCATAGTGTTTGAGTGGGCAGACTTCAAAGTGATATTAAATAACCAACTATTAGATTTACCTCACACGTTCTATTGGAAAAGAGCCATTTAATTACCTCGGCTTATTCAATTAAGCGGACAGCATTCTCTCTGAATCCGGCAGCCGCGAGTAAATTAATTCTCCCTCTACCAGCAGCCCGGAGAAATAACATCACCTCTGGCTTAAAACAACACCAGCCCCACGGCAAACTCAACTTTTGGCTTGAAGTTAAAGCTCTAAAGTAGCAGCAGTGAACTGGGAGATGTGCATCATCTCAGACCGGGCAGGTGAGGATTGAAGTTTATTAAAAAAAACAAGACAGAAAAAATAAAAGAGTCTGTCCCTTTAAGATGAAGGACAAAAAAAAAAAAAAAACAGCGGCAAATGGCCTTCACAATAATCCCTCTTCTCTATCCGTCTTTCTCTCTTGCTCTTTCAAAAGCCAATTTGGTTAATTAAATGTTTTGTTTGCAGTGTGGCTCTCATTCATTTCGGACACGTCATTGGTAGCGGATACAAGCCAGGGACCAGATCTCATTAGATAAAACCCATCAGGACTAAAGGAAATGGAGGGGGACTATAATTAAAGCATTTAATTGTGTGGACTCTGTCAGATGCCCCCCCCCTCTCTCTCTTTCTCCCGTTCCTCTGTCTTTATCTCTGTAGAGATCTCATGCTTCCATAATATGCGTTTTAGCTCTTCCACCAAGCACGCTCTCATTACAAGTGGAAAGGTGTATCCACACATCCTCTCTTCCAATTTTAATTACGTTATAGTACCATTATGAATGAAGTACCCCATTGACTTCCCCATGCTTTTTATGAGGTGGGAGTAAGAGCGCACAGACGCACTTTACATTTCAGACTGACAGTGCAAAACAACATAAATTTACACATATTTTTAACTTCTACTTGAAAATAATAAAAACTTGATGTTCAAAACAAGCTTATCAAGCACATTAATATGTTAAAATGTTCTCTTTTGCTCATTAAATTGTGATTTTATGCCATGTTAAAAAAAAAAATCAAAGAAAAGTCATAAAAGACCAGTTTTTTCCACAAAAGTGCCAACATGTTTGGCATTCTTCAACCCGGATGACACGAGCCAGAGTAGCACATGAATTAATTATGGCCAGGTCTTCTTCTCACCTGATGTAATCATTTCTGCAGAGGATCATGCCGCTTTTTGTGTAGCACGACGTGCCTATTTCGCCCAGCTGGGCCTGGCAGCAGGAGCACTTGAGGCATCGGCTGTGCCAGTAGCTGTCCATGGTGTAAAGGAGGAAACGGTCTGCGATTTTGCCCCCGCAGCCGGCGCACCGCTTCCAGGACAGGGAACCTGTGCCGACCGCTGGTGGCTGACTGCTGCCTCCGGGATTCACCATCGTCTCTGAAAACATGGAGATGATGATGTCAGGGTGTCTCACCAACATCAACACGTTGCTTGTACTTTTACCAGATAAGGGCTAACAGAGCTACTTTAACATGTCGTTGTATCTGCAGCTCTAATCATAACAGGAGCATTTACAGGTCTTCTTCTGCTTGGAGGCAGCCACGAGTCATTTAGTGAATTAATCTGCCCTTGATCTCCGTCTCATCACTTCATTGGGCCTCTCATGTTGAATGTCTTGTTAACCGATTACACTGTGGGGGCCAAAGGAACAATTGTGCAGCGCAGGCCTTTGTTGAGCTGACCGGAGAATCTCTTAAAAAGCGAAAAAACTTGTGCAAAAACACAAAGGAATGTGTATGACTGAGCTGAAACACAAATGGTTTCACATGTGGTTCTGTGTTTACCAACACTTGATGCTCGGCTAGGCTGCGAATATGATCCGTCTGACCATAAAACAGTGCAGAGCTGCTGTAATGAACTGAGGCATGTCAAAATTAATGTGGCCTCTTTCAGATGTAATCCCCACCAATTTGGTCAGGCAGACTTGCCGGGATAAAGCCAAATCTTTGTTGAAAGGCAGGTAGGCCAATTAGAGTTAGGAAAAGGGAGGGGGTTTGGGAAGGGGGGGGGGGTTACACTGAGAAAAGCATTCAGTAAGCCCATTAGTGATGGCTCTTGGGGACAAACCACAGCCTACCTTAGTGCTGATTAAATCTAAAAGGAGATGAATCAAAAAGCCGACCTGAAAGTGACTCCCTGGATAAACAGGACGGGCTATCGTCAAGTTTCTTTCGAGGGAGGGGAGGGGAGGGGGGGGGAGAAGAGTTTCTGTTTTATTCTCAGAGGGGTGGAAGAGGAGGGGGGTGGCTTTTAACTTAAATGGGCTAACTCAAGTAATTACACGGCCAGGCAATTTGGGCACAGAGACCAAGTCACGGAAATAGAATAAAGAGCTAGAGAGGGGAAAATACATCAGCCAGCCATGTGTTAAAACGTCCTGTCCACTGTCTGCTGCTTCTTAATGGAAAATAAAAACATACGTGGCTTTATATTCTGTGTTATTGCGGGGTAGATGCGTGAAAATGGGAAGAGTAGGAGGATTATATTCTCTGCTATCATGTATCATTGCTAACATGTTTTTTTTAATAATCGACTCAACGGCTAATAACCCACTACAGTTGGTAGTTTAAAATCATTAAAAACGTTGAAATTCACGTTAACATGCGACAAACACTCACCTCGTGTGTCTCTTTTTAGCGTAATGGCGGTAAAGTTGACGGTTTTGACGTGTGAGAAGGTGAACAGGTAGTGCTACTACAGTCCCCCCCCCAAAAAAAACAAAAAAAAGTACAGGTAGGCAAAAAAGCGGACGCTCTACCGCGCGCGGTCGGTCGGCCTCCCAGTTCCGCGCGACAGCAAACCCACAGCGAAGAGGGGACTCGGCTCTTCTCAAGGCAACAAGCGGACTGTCGAGCAAATGGAGTTATCAGATAGTATTTCCACTGGATGGTTCCCGATTTACTGAAACGGCTTTAGTGCTCTCTTCTGTCGCCGAGACGAAAGGAGTCCATAGCGAGACGTTATTGGAGGTCTCCGCATGCCGTTACGTTCCCAGAAGCCGTGAAGAGCGCGTGCTCTTTGAGGGGCAGGAGGGAGAAAGTAGATAAATAACGAAGCAGGCAGGCAGGATATTACTGACTGTCCTCTCTCTGGTCTCAGAGTCCCGTTAGCAGCTTGTTCTACATGTGTCGCTGACAGGAAGAAACCTCCAGTAAAAACCCTCTTTAGCCGCGTGACGAAAGCAACGCCACAGCCAATCGCGTCGCATTCCATTTAGGAGGAATAACAAATCCAGCCAATCAGAGCGAAGCGACACTGACTTGGACACGCAGACGGAGGGATGGGAGCGGAGGTGAGATGGAGTGAGAAAGACATAAGTGTCAAATGTTTACAATAAAAACACGGACAAAAAGAGTTTAAAATTAACATTTATTTAGTTATTTATACAATTAAATAATGAATATAGTCCCAATTATCTTTAAACGCACATGATAGGCTATTTATAGACGTGTCGCTTGGGAGTAATAGATTCATATCGTCATGGTTTCTCCAAAAAAAAAAAAACTTTCCCCCTAAAGTAATATACAAGGCTGCATGACAACACCCAGTAAGCTGCATTCAGCTCACGTCAGAGTTTAATTAGTTGACATTCAATAACTACTTAGTTTACCGAAGGGTGACTGCAACCTCTGGGAAATATGGAGGCTTTATAGCTGCGTGGTGGCGCCATCGTCTGTCACTGAAAATAATCGCACCAGAGGCCAGCTGCCGTTTACAACCTCATTAAGCCTCAGGTCATTGGTTTCAACACCTATTAAAGCTAATCTGCAAGACCTCGATTTGGCTGAGGTCCTTCAATTCAATTCAGTGTTACACTTCTTTTCATCTTCACTTGAGGCGTAGAGAAGGTGCAGGAGAAGAGCAACTCTTTTTAATCAAATGATGATGATAATAATGGTGCTGATTTGTTTTCCAGCACATTCTTCTCTTTTGTATTTTTGACTAAAAGGAAAACCAAGCAAGTGACGTATTAAAGCTAAAGTTTGCTGCTATTGGAGGAAAGTTGTCTCAGAGAAAAGTTATTTGAGATTCACCAGGTTTGGTGGTTTTACATGACAAAACAGCATTCTTATAAGACGCCCCTGGCTTCAGATGTACGAAGATGATCTTTTTTTCCGACTTTAATTGTTTAATTATTCTTTCAGCTCCGAGGAGATCGTGCTGCATCAAGCTGATTTCCCTTTGGCAAAGCCGCTGCGACTCCCACCTTGGTTTGAGCCGCATTCTCCTGACAATCTCATCAAGCTTCTCTCTCCAGAACAAAAAAAAAAAAAAAAAAAACCCAAAGAAGATTGCAAAGAATATCTTTACCACCAAGGAATGATTAATTGATATAAATGATTAAAACAGAAGGAAATTATGAAATGAATTTGAAAAGGGGCCTCACAGGAAAAGCTTTGTTTGTTCACGGCCTATTTTAATGAGCTTTTCATAACTGGGCAAGAGAAATTACTCTCTGTTTTCTTTTCTTTCTTTTTTTTGAAAAAATAATTATGGCTAGTTGAAGTGGGGAGGAGGTGGAGGGGTCAGTGAGTGTCTGTGTGTGTGTGTGTGTGTGGTGGTGGTGGTGGGTGAGGGGGGGTTCCCTCAGAAATTGATCATCTCCTTACTCCGCTGAGATCCTCTCAGTATACTCTGGCTGTTTCCAAGCAGCTGCATTATGAAAAAAAAGAGGCACACAACAATATGGTGGAACACTATTTCATTGTTTAAACAGAGACAAGAGAGCGTCAGATGTGGCTCGCAGTGTTGATACTCCCCACAGGGGTGATCTCACCGAGATGAAAAGGAGACCAATGGTGCTTCATAATGAAGCTGCTTGTCCTGTGGGAACAAGCAAGAGAGCCGCATACAGCGTCGCAGTTAACTTCAGATTGGGATTCGCTCTCAGCTCGACTCTATTGATGTGACAATGAGCCGCAGAGAGAGGCTGGTTTCAGCCTGCGAGTTTACACACCGCAGGCCCTTCTCCAGCAGAACATGCAGGTCAATACAACAATCTCTCACACTCATATTCTAAGATCGCGTTGGAATGTTTGCAGCAGCTGCGTGTGGTCTTGTCTGTGTTTGCCGTGTAGCATCGACCTATCTGAGCTGTTTGTGTGCATGTCCTGTCTGATATTTAGTTAGCTGAGCCAACTGATGGGGGAAGATTAGGGTTCAGATTATCTGCGGATAGAGAGGAACCGCTCCCAGATTGAACCAATCTCCTAAATGATTAAAAAGCTACTTACCTAAAACCACATTAGAGGAATGCCCAGTCCTCTTTTCCCAGAGCTGTACTTCATTAGTTTTCATCAGTCAGCTGAGGGTTGGAGAGTGGATGGTCTGCAATAGTTGTGCAGACGTGGACAAAGAGTCAAAAAAGGGTTTTTTGATGGTTGAGATGAAAGTCAGCCCCTCTAAAGGTCCATTTATACTCCCTTACAGACGTATGTAAGTTTCAAATGTCCTCATATACCTATCATACTTCCATGTGTCGTTTAAGTTTCCATGGTTAAGTCAGTTCATCCACTTGTGTGCAGTGCCGAGTTCAGAGTTCCCTTCTACGTTTTGATGCCGGTTTCGGACACCGGTTGGTGGCGGTAATGCTCCGCGATAAAGTTGTAACCGTCCAACATGCCGGACACACTTACACAGCCTTTTTCTTCAAAAGCTCCTGACATCTCTACTGTTGTCCTCATCGTCTTCTTCCTTTTCATCTTCTTCTTCTCTAGTTTCTTCCTTTCGCTGGTGACATGTCAGTTGTACTGCTCAACACTGCCTCCACAGTTTCCGATGGTATTGCTCCGTTTGCTGCGTCAAGCGATGGATCCACGAGGCCCCGAAAATGGACCAAATTATGTGCATAAACGACACAGGAGATGGACGAAAGTGTCCGTCTGCAAGCTTTTGAAATAAGGCTACATGCGTGTTCAGTGCGTGTTGGGTGTTTAAAAACAACTTTATGGCGGCACATTACCGCCGCTAACCGGTGTCTGAAACTAACGTCAGATCGCAGAGTTAACTATAAACTCAGCACTGCCCACTAGTGGAGGTAACCATGGCAATATAAAAGACGCATGGAAGTATGAGGACAGCCATGCATGACAACGTTTGAAATGGACGTCCTATTAACGTACGAAAGGGAGCATAAATGGGCCTAAAGTCTGAGGCTATTGGTTCTCAGCTGAAAGGGTGGAGTGCTCTCCACGGGTTAGGACTGAGTCTTCGCTTCCTTTATTTATTTATTTAAAATGGGACAATGCATATTAATTGACATGAGGTTCACCATGTAAATATGCCAGATATAGATTTAGCTCCAGTAAAGGTGTTTAAATATCTCAAGAACTTGCTTAGGAACAGTGTTGGGTAGTAATGCGTTACTTGTAACGGTAAAGCAAAGCAAGTTTATTTGTATAGCACATTTCCTGTACATTACAATTTTACAAATCAAAGTGCTTTACATAAAACAAAAGCATTACAGATGGTGCAAAGAAAGAATTAAAAAGTAGTAAAAACATCAACAAAAGAAAAAAAATCACAATAAAATCATAAAAAAACAACAACGAATTGATTAAAAGTAAGATAGGTTAAAAGTTACTGTGCAGATTTCAGGCATAGGTGCATGACAACAGAAATGTTTTAAACCTGCATTTAAAACATTTGGTGAAAGTTTAATATCTACTTTACCGTAGGGGCAGAGATGTTTTCCAGGATATTTTTTTTACTATATTGCTTAAAATCCCCTTCACACCCTGATGGCAGCCAATTAATTCAATGATCTAACACGAAAATAAAATATGTCAGTCACCTGTGGAACAGACAGGATTGAAAAAACCCCATCCAATCATTTTAACCAGCCTGTTCTAATCGATTGGATGGTGACACGTCTATCAAACTCAACGGCCATTTGTCCCGCCGCCCTCCCAGTGGTTTTTGTACCAACGTTGTCTATTAATTAATTTATTTTTATTATTTTTACACTTGTGATTATCTTTTTTACTATGGATGACCACATTACGAGTCGGATCCCTCTTGTTTACTCGAGGGAAGATATTTTGACCCTCAGGGGAAACGCTCACGCCGGGATCCATCACATTATTCCAGCAGAGTTGAAGAGGGCATACCGAGGTTGCCGGGCTGGAGCTAAACTTAAAGCTCGGCTACCACAAAACATCAGGCGGAGATTTCAACCCTCAATTCCTTCGGTACTGATGGGGAACGTCAACTCGTTGGGGAACAAGCTGGACCGTTAGGAGCTACAGAGAGAGCAGCTTATGTGTCCTGACAGACGTGGTTAACCAGCCTCACGCCGGATGTTAATGTGGAGCTTTCGGGTTTCACCGTTGTGAGAGCCGACAGGGACATGAAGGCATGCGGGAAAAGTAAAGGTGGAGGTCTGATACTGTACGCAAACAACAGATTGTGTAGTCCTGGTCATGTAACGGTTAAAACGACCCTTTGCTGCTGTGATCTCGAACTTTTAGCCGTTAGCCGGAGACCATATTATCTCCCAAGAGAATTTACACATGTGATAGCTGTGTGTGTTTACATTCCTCCGAGGGCCAATGAGGAGGCAGTTTGTGTGTCTATCCACTCAACCATGGCGGGATTACAGACTGAGAACCCAGAGGCATTTATTGTAATTTCTGGAGACTTTTAATCATGTAACCCTGGATAAAACTCTCACTTCCTTCCATCAGTTTGTGGACTGCCCAACCAGGAAAAACCGGACTATTGATCTGCTGGATGCAAATGTCAAAGATGGATACACAGCCAACCCCTTCCCTCCCCTCGGCAAGTCTGATCACAGCTTAGTGTTCCTGCAGCCTCAGTACACACCAATGACTGTATATATATGGACGCGGCTTACCCGTAGGTTTGTGAAGAGCTGAAAAGAAGCTCATTGGGAGGTTCCAACCGTCGCCATCTTAGCAACGTAA
>JBBBVU010000015.1:28385556-28402495 GCA_037177055.1 Atherinosoma microstoma | reverse complement strand
ACACACACACACACACATATACATATACATATATATATATATATATATATATATATACTCCCTCCCTCTGTCTACTGTCGTTGTGTCCTTGGGCAAGACACTTTACCCCCCTTGCCTCCAGTGTTGGCATTACTGGTGTACAATTGTAAGTCGCTTTGGTTAAACGCGTCAGCTAAATGACTGTAGAATAGAATATATATGAAACGAAGAATACTTTATTTATCCCAGAGGGAAGTTGTTCTGGTTTAATAGAATCTACAAACAGCGATGAACAGCCTTCAAATCGAGTCAGAGCTCTGGCAGCTGCCACATGGACTCGTTCAGGCCCAGGTAGATAACTCCTAAAATGATGCAACGCTGCATAAAATGTAGTAACGAGTCTTTACTGCAGAGCTGCATAATGACACATCAACAACACATCAACTTCCTTTTGATAATGTTGGCGACAAACAATGTTAATTTCATATAAATGGGAGGATTGTCGTGACTTACAGCCTCTGTACTGTCAATGTGAGTGGATAGTGGCGTGCAAACATGTTGAAGCTGGAACTGGTAACCTTGATAAAAAATGAGGGGGGTAGGACAATACAGCTCCGAGCAATAACAACTTTATTTTCAACCACCTTTTACAGGAAGTCACCTGAACCATTACTTTGTGTAAACTGAAGCATCAGGTTCCTCAGGTTGTCATCAAGGTTAAAATGAATGTGGTGAATTCAAAGGAAAGGCAAACTGTCAGTTTTTCTGCAGGTTTATTTCTCCAAAAGTAGAATGTAGTAGGATGATAAAAATGATGAGGATAAATGGCTTCACCAGCATCAGGGCTCGAACCTGGAGCCGGTCACAAAGTTTGTCATCATCATCTGCTCGTCTCACCATCCAGGAGACGTAGTGATGGAAAGTAACTGAACATACTCCAGATCATTTCCATGGAAACAAGGTGCATGAATAAAAATTAATTTGTTATTATGATCTCAATATATCAGGTAAACTTATAGTTACAGGAAAATGTTATATCTTAATCTTTTGTTTATCTTTCCCTGGTTTTAGAAAGCAAAAAAAATTAAATAAATTCAGTAGTTTCTGTCATCAGGATGATAGTATGTCCAGTATAAATACACACACATACACCCACTAGATAAATCGATATATACATGGATGAATAATTACATTAAAATATAAATAATAATCATTATATGAAGTGCATTTAAAATGGTTGGATGAAAATCTCTGGCAGGTTTTTCTGATCCACATGTGCATGTGCACTTTAAGAGAGGCTTAGGGAGCTCAACATTAACAGCATTCACTTTCAATTAAAGTATAAAAAAGTAAGAAAAAAAATGACATTGCAGTTACTATTTTCCAGGAGCAGTGATGTAAAAACTCATAAATCAAAGCACCATGCGGTGAAACATGTTGAACTAAAAACCATTTTTCAGTGTCCTGAGATAGTGTACCTGTATTATTCTAGATTTAAGCCTTTAAATCCTTATATACAATATGCTCTACACTACATTCAGCTGTTAAGCACAGAGTGTGGAAATGTACTTTACATTGTGTGACACTCTGCTAAAGCTTGTGCTTGCTCAGCTAAGCTTTGGATGTCTCATCAAATTTCCATTTGATTCCGGAGAGACACCATCTTTTCTGCCGTCGACTGCATTTTTATGTGACAGGGGGGTGGAAATGGAGAAAATCTGCCCTGAAACCTCCCAAATATTCTAAAGTATCTTCCAAAGTACTTTGGAAAATGTTCTCCTTAATCCGACATGGGGAGGAATATTTGATAAATGTCTTTTTCAAACCAAGTGGAATGCTCTTACCTGGCTGTCCCAGGAATGGTGGAATAAATAAGGTCTGCCCCGCAGGCTGCCGTACGCCGGCCCTGCACACCACCTCCATAAACCAGAACAGGCGTAAACATTTTTCACCGCCGGTAAAAGATCGGTCTTTTTGGTGAAATAAATGAACGGAGAGGTATTTCCGAACAATATAGTGTCCAAAAATAAATTATTCCAGAGTGTAAAGCATTAATCTTCCCAGGAGTGGACGTCCCAGCAAGTTTCAGCCAAAGCTCAGAGAAACTGCAGAGCTTCATCTCAGACTCTCCAGGCCTCAGTTAGCAGGTTAAATGTTAAAGTTAATGACAGTCTGGTTAGAAAAGACTGAACCAGAACGGCTTGAATGGAAGGTTTGCAGGAAAAGTCTCGGCTCGGCTTATATTTGCAGATTCACCCACTTCTAAAAGTTCAGAATCCCACCTTCTTAGTGTCAGGACAGCGTCAACTTTTAGCCTCAGTGATGATTTCCCCAATTCTGCTCTTCATTAAAGGTTTTAGTTTAAGCTGTCATGCTGCAGTAGACCACAAGACAAGACTCAGGATTTTAAAAGGATTGATGATTATCTTTAAAATGCACTTCTATGATACATTTGCATGTCTATCCATTATCTATAGCTGCTTGTTTTAATGCAGGCTTGCAGTCTAGCTTCTACCTGAGATGCAGGGTGCACCCTGGACAGGTCGCCAGTCTATTGCAGGGCCAACACAGACAGACAAACAACCATTCGGTCTTGCAATCACTCCTAGGAAGACACATTTCTTTTGGACTGTGGAGGAAACACATGCATGCACAGAAACAACATGTAAACTCCACACAGACGGGCCCCAGCCCAGGTTAGAAGCAGGAACCTCCTTGCTGTGAGGCGATGGTACTAACCAACGCACCGCCGTACAGTCCGGCTGTGCTACTTCTATGTGTAAACTAAGAATGAAGACACACTTCTGTCTCTTCAACTGAGCATAAATGAAAAGAAATCTGGCTTGACAGATTGAGGAAACAATATTTTGGGGATCAATTTACAACAGGAAGCAGCCCACCGAGGCCACCGCCACGGTGAACCACCCAGATCAGGAGAGCCAGAGGTCCACACCATAAGGCTGCGGTGCAGGACCCCAGGCCAACCAGTCAAAAGCAGTCCCCACAACAGCAACCACGTGGACTGTGCAGCCATGAGGAAACCGCTGGAGTTTATAATAAACATAAGATCAAATGAAAGCGACAGGTATAAGATATAAATAAAAAGAAAACAAAAACAAAGGTGCTTGAATAAAACAGTACAAAAAAAGCAATAAATAAACAAATAAAAATAGTGATAAAATAAATGTGACATAAATAAAGAATGTGAAGTAAAAATTCAGCTAAAAGCTAAGTTAAAAAGGTCTTTACCCTCTTCTTAAAAACATCAACAGTCTCTGCGGCCCTGAGAAACTGTTGGGACTTGTGACCTCGAGAACAAGAACAAAGTTGTGTGTTCTCACTGAGGATGTAACAAGCTTTAATCACATTAAAGGTGAGGTCGTGCGTAGCTGACAATGCTTGAAATCTCTTCTCTAACCAGAGATAAATTAGAAAAAAAGGGGGATTATTGTGAACATGCTGACAAATAAAGACATATTTAGTCTGAATACCTGCTGCCGATGATCATAATAACCGAGTCCTGCAAAGCAAACAAACTAGTCTTACTCCTGGTGGATAAACGTTACATTCTTACCTTCCACGTTTTCATTATTGCTCAGTAAGAAATCCGCACAAATATGCAGAATTCATGGTGTAGATTTTTGCCTGACTTGAAGTAAGTAAGTGTGTTGGTGTGTTTGCAGCTGAGGTAGTACCAGGATAGTTCTGGTTCCATGGTACTACTTATAATAAAACAATTATTAATCTGAATCAGATCCATCCCTGGTTCTGAAAACGGTTGATGGGAGGATCATATTGTGTAATGGAACAGATTTAATTGCATTCCTAGTTTTGTGAATCCTAACAGACGGTGCATCTAATAAGCTGCAACTCGGGGCCTAAATCTATAAAACCCAACTCAATGATCATGTCACAGGATAAACCACAAACGTCAACATGCTTTTAGATTAGCATGTCTGTTTTAGAAGCTGTGACCATCCTGTTGGTTCAACTGTTCAGGTTTTTCATTGTTAACATACTGTTAAAGGAAATGTTAGTAAACTTATTAATACTCAATATTTCTCATTGATAGAGACTCCATCATGTCATACAGCAGGGTGAGTAACATTATCTGCTGTGGAAATAAAAAAAAAAAAAGGGTTTGGGTGAAAGACCTTGAAAGAAAATTTCTGCACCAGCTTCAATTTTGAACTCCAGTCAAGAGCTCCATTACTACTCAGCCTACAATACGAAAACACTAGAAAGAGATGTGCTGAAATGATGAAAGGCTGTCCCAGAAAATGGTAGAAAAATGGCCCATTTACTTTCTTCCACCTTTTGGGAGTCAAAATGGATTTTATTCAGGAGTCATTGCAATTCCGCCTGAATTCCACTAGAGGGCAGAGTGAGCGCACCGAACACAGGCAAGCCACCGCAGCGGGGAGCAAACTGGCTAGGAGTGTGATAAGGGGGCCTTTCACATTTCAGGGGTCTGGAGCGAATGTGATGCCATTAGGAACTTCTAAACACATAACCAGGTCATTAACGGGACAATCAGGAATTCAGCGCATATGTGCTTGTGTGAATGAGTGAAATCAGCATGAATTAATAGTTTAAAAAAACAAAAACAAAGCGAGCCAGAAGGCAGACACAGTGGTTAAGCTGTGTGTAATGAGTCACATCCTCACCCACTTCAAACCTCTAAACAATGAGCTGCACCTGGACGGCCAGGGAGAAGCGGCTCCCACAAACCTGCAACGTTTGAAGAATGAGCGAAAACTTCAAAAATCCCTGAGCAATTAACCAATCACAGTCCAACAGGACAGCGTGACAGAGTGCACACATCATCGGTCGACAGGCTCGCATCCGTTATGCTTTCAGTGGGGCGAGATCTAAATTAGAGAGCCAATTAACTCTGCTAATAGCCCTCTCCTATTTAATCTGGAAGACAATGGGGATTGAAGAGGAAGCTTTTACAATATCCTCTTTCTGCCACGATTCTGAGGGTCTGCGCTTGCCTCCTTGTTTTCACTTCAATTAGCCCAGTGCTTTCTATGATTAAGTACCTATAATTATTTTTCAATTAAGGCTTTGATCTGCTGTGTACTGTATACAGCTCCTTAGCGTGCCTGGAAGAATGAGGATGAAACAGTAAATTTGTTCCTTCTGTGTTGTGCTGATGAGGGTGCAGGCTAGATTAAGCTTGCTGAGCTGCTTGGAGAGCTGCTGCAGCCACAGAACCTGATCCAAATTCTGTCCAGAGTTAAACTTTTTATCACCGTTGTTAGTATTTTTCTAGCTGCTTTTGCAACTAGTTTATTACATCAGCGCTGTCTTTGGTAGGAAAGTATGATCAACAAAACATCAGGAAAACACAAATATTCTATATTTTTGTAATGTAACAAATGAGTTTTTAATAAAAACATATTGATCTTGTGTTTTTATTTGATGGTCTAGTTTTAATGTGAATGTTTTTTGGCCCACAGCAAGATAAAAAAAGAGCTGCATGGATATATTCAAGCTTTTTTGAGCATCATGTTGTACTAATTTGCATTCAAACTATTGATTACAACACTGAAAACCTGTATAAACTACATGCTATTGTCTATGCTGTCAGTATCCAGCATTATTTGTGCTATATTTTAATATTTCTGCATGTTATTGCCAGATGCCGGACAAAGCTGCTACTTTCATGTGAAAGGGGGAGGGTAGATTCACAATCATTAATCATCAAAATTATAAATACATTGTTTTGACTTAAATCTAAGAGCTACATGACTATTCACAATTGTGAAATAATGTCTAAGTGCTAGCTGACTGAATGAGGAAATGTTTAAATGGCTTGTTACTGATACAGGCATATATAGGCATACAGGAAGGTCTTAAGCAAGTTTAATTAATTCTCACATGTTCTCACAATGCATTTTGTAAATGTTAATTTAAAATATGCACATGTGCTTTGTTTGTTCTACTGTAGGTATAAACCTGCAGAATATTAAGCCCCTTTTCCCATCTGCTGTTTCAATCTCTGAAACTTTAAAGTCTGAGTTTGTCATTGACCACTCAGCTAAACAGGAATGATTGAAACAATCCTCTTAGATCAAATAAGGTCTGATCTAAGATGCCCAGCATCAATATTTTAATGTGTTTGCATCTATTGTCCACATGAAAGTGCAATTTTCGGGAACTGAAACCAAATAATTTATAACATGGCAACTGGGATGAAGATGACATTGATTCCAGTTGGAGCATTAATGGGTAGACAGTAAACTGTGTCCTTGGTTTAACATCAGAATGTGTCAATCTCTGCTTTATGTACGTGTTGAGACATAGCTAAGATAGTTATGACACTGCTAACAAGACTTTTTCACATAAATGTTCAGTTACTCTGTGACGATACTGAGGAACGTATGTTTTGTCAAGAGGTTTTACAGATGTTCTAGACATGAACGAGCACTTGGCCGATGAAGTGCAGGATCACCTCTCAGTTCTGTTGATAATGCTGCACTTACACTGTTCTGTACTCAGACTATTATGTAAATGGTGGATGTGATTTTATTGGTAAATGTAACAGAGAAAAGCCCATTAATATGTACGTGGGCCGTGTCCAGACAGACATCTTTAGACGTTTATATCATTTCAATGTTTTGTCCAGAGGATATAGGAACACAAGTTTTTTAAACCGGGTCCCAAAATGAATAAATCTGAAGAGGCCATTCGTTCTGTTTGCAACCCACCCAGATAGCAGACATGTTTGGGCCAAATCCGGGCTACTTCTGGCTCAGTTACGGCTCTGGTAAGTGTTGTGTGGGCCAGAGGTGGACGAGATGTTAGTCCCCAGCCTGACTTGGATTATGGAAAGTCACCTGCAGACAACATGTGGTCCAGATGTCAGTTGTCGGCCTGGATGCATGTATTTTGTGGGCCAGAATTTGTCCAAATACAGGAAGCCTGCCTGGACACAGATTATGGCAATTTCCTTGTGGGCCACATCTGGTGGAGAGGACTGGCTGGTTTTAAATCAAGGCCAAAATGAGCCAAACAAAAATGCACATTTGGGACAAATATCTTTTACTATCTGGGCACATCTATCCTGAACTGATGAGAGCGCAGCCCCACCTCTCGTTTAACCTGCATGTGCAAACCTCATCAACAGCTACAATAATGGAGGATTACAGTGTAGCTGCAGAAGCTACTAAGCATGATACGGACTTGTCCAAAATCCACAGAAATGTCTCAGTTTTAGTTTGATTCTCACCATCTTCTTCATCTGTATGTTTATATCGAACACGTTTCAGAGCACGCTCGATGTCTTCTTCTCTGTTTTTGGTGTAAGCAGCAGTGTTACAGCGCCACTTACAGGCCTGGCGTATATACTACAGCGTTTTCTGTGGTTTTGTGTGGACGCATGATTGACATGATTCCATCTTCACGGTCAACTCAATCAGTCCCCGGCTCCATGTGGATGCACCCTCTCAGGTAGACAAAAATAACCTACATCAACCAAAGCATGCTGCTTAAATGTGAAATCACACAAACACACAGCTGATTTCAGGTAGCCTACCTTCCAGCTACATTGTTACATCCTGTCCTACATTTTCATGACAGATTTGTCCTGCCGAGGATTCAACAACCATGAAACACTGGAGCATCCTGAGGGGGCCAGCAGAGGAGGAAGGATCTGCAACAGCTTTTAAAACTCCGGCAGGACACATTGCAAAGTAAAAATGATGCAGATTTTCCCCAAATTACCATTCTGCCTCGTCATGTGATTATAGTACCTCCAGAAACTTTTCTCTCTGTAGGTGAGTTGCCTCTGAACCTTTGCAGTCCACCGCTAGCTCTGCTGGTGTGGTGTGGCGTTGTCGCATTTCAGTTTCACTCTTCACCAAATGAATCCAGTTTCACTTGTTCCATGTATTTCTATGCAATTTAATTCTAATGGAAGATGCATTTCCATGCTGAAGGAAAAATAGTAAGTTAGCTTGTTGCTGGTCTGAGGCTAATGCACCGTGGTTATGATGGTCAAATGGTTAATAAAACAACAAAATGTGCTTTTTGGTTTGTTTTGAGCATCTTTTGTCTAACATACGTAACATGTTCCCATGCATATCTGAGAAATGTCTTCAGATCCGGGGTGTCCAGCAGGTTTTAGATGTTTCCCTGCTCCACCTGATTCCAATTAAATGGCTCTCTTCAAATGCTTCTTGTCATGTTCTGCTCAGACATGTTGACCTATTAATGTGATTCAGGTCCTACAGCAGGACACCTCAGGCCTCTTTGGGCTCCTGTGGGTTTTGTTTTCTTTTTTTGATTCTACATTTTGTGTTGCAGGACTGGGACCTGATGATGAATTGGAGACAGCTGGCCAGGGTCCCCATTAGCCATATAAGATCCACCCTTTTACTGGTTTATGCTATGATTGTCTCATAGCATAAAAGTCTTTTCTCATGTGGAAAAAGGAATCCACACGTTCTTCTTTTCCTTCCTGTTTCGGTTTCTTAATTGTTGATATTTCTTAGCAGAGGAAATAAAACTGGTGTTAAAAAATAACGACACTTTTAGCGATTAGCTAAAAGTGCTGACGTGTGCACACAGGCTAATTTTCCTGACTTTTCTCCATCAATTAAGCATTTTAATGCTTTCACAGTATTCATATTGTGACTGTCCTCCTCAAAGCATGTGCATGTGGCAGATGTAGAATAACATTAAGTTGAAGGAATATGCAAGCTTTGGCGGCCATGATGGTATGGAGGACTAGGAGGGTCATTGAAAAAGCAATACAGCATTTTCATGATGATTAACTAATTGTGAAATAAAAATATAGATTACTAAATATAATTTCAAATTCAACAATTAATTCATATAAAAATAAATCAAATTTGCAAAACATTTTGTAATTGCACATTTGAAATGGAATTATTAAAGAGGAATTGCATATTGTATTCATTAATTCATTATTTAATCCTGTGATTTGAAAATGTATTTTTGAATCCTTTTTCTAAAAGCAGAATTAAATGACACAATTCATAAATTTGGTCAGAAAAACCTTTCCATATTATAAATTTTAAGAAGTTATTCCCTTTTCCATTTTCTTTCCCCCCTCGCATTTTCAAATCCTTTTAGCAAATGCGTTTCCTAAATGGTTTAGCTTCTCCATTTAACCATTGCGTGACCTTTCTGGGCCTTGATCACTGTGGAAACCAAGTTCAACCAATCACAGCCGATCCATGTGGTAACCCAAACCAAAACCATATGATGTTACAGCCATCCAGGAAATATTGTAATGGTGTTTATATGTAACCATGGCAACCTGAAAGTGAGGGTCACATTGTAAAAATAATTAATTTCAGCTCAATTCTACCACAATGTTTCTGTCTAACCAGGAAGTTAGAGATGTGTGGGTCACTAACTGAACTTAGGTTGGTCTCCGTCTCACGTCTAACCTTTCAGACTTGCTCTGAAAAGCGTAAATGTTGTAGACTTTGTCTTTTCTACCGTTTGCATTCAGACAAACGTTCTGCTCTTTTACCTCGGAGCTGTAGCGGACATTTACCGGCTAGCCCCCATGTCATAAGAGTGGAAATGTTGCGGCACGTCGTTTTGACTGAACGCACAAGAAACGTACTGGGCAGGTTGCAACACAAAGACTTCCTATCCCAGGAGGGGCCCAAGTCCGGTCCTCGAGAGCTACTATCCTGCAACTTTTAGATGCACTTTTCTCCAGCACACCTGAATCAAACGGCTGAATTCCCTCATCCACCTGTCATTCAGCTCCGTAGAGGTAACGAGCCATGAATTTGATTTAGGTGTGAGAAGAGGGGTGCATCTAAAAGTAGCAGGATAGTAGCTCTGGAGGACTGGACCTAGGCACCTCTGTCCTATCCTGTTTCGACAATCGACTTATCCTGAACATTTCCCCATATCTGAACGTAGCCGGGACGCTAAAAGTCCGCGAGGAAGCGACATGTTTGAAAAGACAAGGCTGGTAAAAGAGCAGATGCATTTACCGCAAATATTCCGTAATGCAAGTCTGCAAGCGGCTACAGAGCTTCATGGATGACAGTACCTCGCTTCTCCATTCAGACAGACTTCATTCATCCTCATGTGGACTTTGTGGCTTTTTAAATGAAAGACATCAGCTCTGATGTGGAATCCTCTATAACATCCTCAATTGGGGGTAGAAGTACCCCAAGGGGTACTTGAGAAAATAAAAAATAGCAACAATATTTTCTGTAAAATTTTTATAATCCTGTAATATATCTGTAAGTTTATAGAGGAAATGTATTCTCACTATTCAGTTTTAATTTAGCGTTTACATGAAATATCTTTTTTCTGATCGGGCCTTTAATCAAAACGCGTGTCGGTGTAAGCATGCCTAGTGTTGAGGAAAAACTTGGAGACTAATTTTCACTCCAGCAGGAGGAATTGATGTCTCTGTTCTGCAAAAAGCTCGGAGGGAAAGCCAACAGGAGAGGACATTTATCATGTTTTTAACATGTTTTCCCAGGAATTCAGTCATGAATTATTGATTAAATGCTTTCAGTATGTCGTTTTAAAATGTTTAAAATTTAAAAGGATTTCTTTAGGGACAAATTTCAACAAATTGGGCACTGATGGTAAAGTCCTATTTACTTCTGTTCCCAACCATAAAGCTCTGC
Organism: Atherinosoma microstoma; assembly: GCA_037177055.1. Lineage (NCBI taxonomy): Eukaryota > Metazoa > Chordata > Actinopteri > Atheriniformes > Atherinidae > Atherinosoma > Atherinosoma microstoma. Next base: position 28,391,876 of record JBBBVU010000015.1, on the reverse strand, counting down.
ATTGGTTAGGGGGTACTTGGCTAAAAAAAATGATTCCACAAGGGGTACATTGCTGAAACATCTTTGAGAACCACAGCTCTATAAGAGGTTTGTTTCCCTCATGTCACTTATCGGGTCGGTACTATCGCCTACTGGACGGATTTATGAGTCATTTTGAACAAATGACAGACGTTTCAGTAGAAACACGTTATTAAGATGGGTCGTTTCTCATATCATAAGCTTGTGTTTTCCAGGTAAACACACAGGTAGTTTAGTTAAAAGTGCATAAGATGCTCTGGGAGTGCCTACCCATGAGCTGTGGGTTACTCTGTTTCCGCAGGTGGTGGTGAGGATAAGTAGTATAGATGCCACTAAAACAGACGAAACAATTGGAATTGCTTGATCCCTTCATGCAAAACAAGGTTCTTAATAACACTTATTATAAATCCTTTGTTTACCTGTTGGTACCTGACCTGGGTGGTAGATGAAAAAGTGGCGTGGCGAGCGGAGTAAAATGACAGGCTGGGTTAATTATCTGCAAAGCTGCAGGGATTAGAGGAGTGGGGAGGTACGACACGTTTTCTGGAGGCCCAGCATCCACCGCTGACACAAGTGAAGCTGTGAAATCTGAACCAGAATTAGAAGGAAACGCTCTCTGTCTGCGTAGAAAGCAAAGAGGACATACTTCATTCATTTTGATTTTACAGACGCAAATGTAACTCGTGTATCCATCATGTCAGATACAATGCTGCCCTAAAAACAACCAAACACATGTGTTTCGCTTTGATAAATGAGGGGGTGATTATGCAACAACACATTTCAGATTGAACATGTGATGCCTCCAAAGGGAGGCACACACACACACACACACACACACACACACACACACACACACACACACACACACACACACACACACACACACAAAATAACTACACTGAAAATCGAATAAATTGAAAATATGCAAAGTAGTCGCCTCAAAAAATGAAATTATTGTTAACTTATTTGAGTTTATTTGAGTTAAATATGAGCTGGATAAATCTAAGTTTGATGTAGTTACATGGGGTTGTGGAAGAAACTTGATATATTCCACATAAATTAGGAGAGAAAATCCACAAAATCTTGTTTTTATTGTCAACACACATGATGATTTCTAGTCCGCCTTCCTTAAAGTAACTGATGCTCAATGTTGTCTTCTTTTTCAGCAGGAAGTTGGTGTGGACGTGGTTTTTACTGAAATAATGTCAGACCACCGACCTCTCTGTTACGCTGCAGCCGCTGCCTGGATGACCCTTCATCATCATCATCATCATCATCTTCATCATTCTAACAGGTAAACTGTTTATGTCTAGAACATGTCGTCTGTACACTGACACTCTGGTGACAGGTGGATTAATGCTGATATGAGGTCAATATGGAGACCAGAACATGGTTCCTGAGAACTGGTTTCCTCACACCAGGAGCTTTGAGGTGGAGATCATCCAGGTGACATGAGATTATGTTTTTAAAAAAAACATTGTATTATACAAAACAAGAAGATAAAGGAAAACTAAACAAGATAAACTTTGAAATATTTTAGCTTGGGTGGTTTATAGTTTATTTTTAATATCTCTGTGTCATTTGAATGATTAATCAACCTTTTTTTTTTTTTTTTAAATGGTAATTTCAACTCTTACTAAGATTCCTAAGTAAAAGTGTAAAGTAATATATAGTGAATTATCCCTAATTTGTTGTTAAAAGAAGAGAAATGCATTGTGGGAAACCCCACCATCACCATTTATCATGTACTCATCTAAATTACACTAATTCAGCTAAAGTACATGAATTAATTCAACATTTAACATGACTTATTTAACATGTGTATTACTAGTTATATTATAATGAAATTAATGTTGTATTTAACATTGTAAAGTTAACTTTGGTTAAAGCTAACGGATGTTACATCCAATCAGGTTTTCTTGAATCCTTTGGCTTTAGATGTAAAATGCTGAGCAGTGATAAGTTTATAAATGTATAATTCATCTCCACTATAAATTGTTAGAATACACACTGTTACCCACAAAGTTGGAGTTGTTATTCCTCTTTTTTCCTATTTATACACATCAATAATCACCTTTACAGGTGCAATGAGAAACAGTTGAGAAGATTATAGACACTTTGTTTATTAAGAATAAATCACATGGTCACAATGATTTCATGAGAAGAGGTAAAAAAAAAAGGTTGATCAATAATTCCTATTACACACACAACTGGTAATGACCTAAAAAGAGTTTAAGACGTAAAAAGTGCAAAATAAGCTTTAATGTCATTTTCCAATCAAAAAACTAAAATGTCTCAAAGTTTAGTTTTTTTTCTTATAATTTATCTCTTTTATATTCTAATAGTACTAATAAGTTTTCTTTCTGATAATAAAACTGAGTTATATAAAATCATCCTTGATGATCTGTACCTCCACAGCTCCTGGTTTAAGGAAACCAGTTCTCATGAAAACAGACCGGAAAACATTTTCTGGTCTCCATATTGACCTCATATCAGCAATAATCCACCTTTCACCAGAGTTTCAGTGTATAAACAACATGTTGTTGACATAAAAATACAGTTTACATGTTAGAATGATGACTGATTTTAGGAGTTTATGTTTTCAGGTTCATCCTCGTGATTCACTCCTCAGGTTTTGGGCTGTTATGATTCGGTTTCCAGCAGGTTTTTTTTCTAAGTAACATAAATAATACACTACTTTCCTTACAATTTTTAGGTAGTCAGTCTTATTTTCCCCCCACGCTTAGACCTTCGTCCTGGGTTTCCAACTACAGCTGATGGAGGATGAGAAACTGAAATCCACTGAGAGGCCAGTAATTAAGTCCTTTACTGTAATTAAAACACTTAAGTCTCTAAAGGGTGTCAGGCTCCTAATGAGTTGTGACATTTTAGAGGCTCTGCGTACCCAAAACTGTACTGTCACTGTACTCTACCCGAGGAAAAGGAAGAGCTCATAGTGAGGAAAGAAAGAAATAAATAAAGGGAGGGGAGTAGAAAGAGGAAGATGGGATGCTTTCATTGCCCTAGAAGGAATATAATGAAACATCAGGGCTTTGTGAAAAATAGAAAAATAAAAATGGGAGGTGCAGGTAGCGAGGAGGAGGTGGTGGGGGTGGTGGTGGTTAGGAATTGTGTCTGAAATATTTTGTATGACCTCCTCCCTCGCCCATCCATCAGGCAGGCTGGCTCATTATTCTAACTAGCCAGTTCTTTTCTTCTGTAGCGGGACGCCATCAGCTGCAATCTGCATGCCAATTATCGGCCAGACCCCCTGATACCCCTGCATGGAAAATGATCTGTCAAGGAAAAAAAAAAAAAAAGAAACGAAAAAGCGAGAAGGCTCGTGCACTGTAGCCCCAATCTCTCCACCCGCTCCCCTCCCACCCGTTTCTCTCCTTTTACACTCCACTCCTCTCTCTTCGCTTTCCTGTACAGCAGTGACAGGGCTTCCTAGAAAATTAATCTATGGAAAGAGAAGAAAAAAATTATAAATGTAGCTATTCTCCCACTCCGGCCGCTCAGTTCTCTGGGATCCGGAGGGCAGGGGAAGTGGAGTTTGTGATAATTGCCAGAGAAATGGGAGGGGACGGGGGGGTGGTGTGATAACAAAGGGGACACTCTTCCCCTGAATGTTACACTAAGGGCAAGAGGAGCGGTCATGAAGCAGCCATCATGCTTTCCCCCGCTCCCAGGTATGCTTCCTTTCATTCCCATCTATTTCATCAACAAATTACAGATGACACGAACTGCCTTTTCCCATCACTCCCTCCATCTCTTTACTGCGCCTAAATGTGCTGAACTGTGAATAAAGACATTTAAAGTCAATAGGCCACGCGGTAATCAGTAAAACTGCTTGACCCCCCCCCCCCTTAAAGCCAGACTCCTGCAGGTAACAGCTTCATATGCTCACATTGTACTGCATCTTCTCATCATGTTAACTCTGATTTAACCACCACAACTGTGAGGGTGTCACTTTAACAGCAGAGGTTCAAAATATCGTCTCACTTGTTTCATCTGCTCCGTTTTATCTTTCCATTTTTATTTCATTTAGGTTTGACAAGTCGTTTTCATCATCTATCATTTATATCAGTGGACAAGTCTTAGCAATTATATAACGGAAGTGGACGCAGTAGATATTCACCCTTTCTTATAAAATGTACATTACATGTTAATAGAAACCCAGTTTATGATTACAGATTTACCAGTTTATTCATCCTCTGAGCATCCTTCCTGCTCCAGTGATGTTGCAGAACCTAATGCATTCACCTGTAACAGGACATTAAAATAATAACAGCCTCTGTATATTCACTTATTATTCAAATGTTGCATCATCCCAGTGATTTCCAGTCCAAAGCCTGGATAAATGGGGAGGGTAGCATCAGGAAGGAGTTTGGTGCAAAACCCATCGATCTATATTCAGCCCTCACCTTTAGTTATGAGCTTCCCCAGAAGGGTGTCTGGGCTCAGACTATAGGGAAAGGTAAGGAGCTGAGAGGGAGTCAGGGTCGAGTCATTGCTCCGCCACAATAAAAGGAGCTGGTTGAGATGATTTGGGCGTCTGGTGTTTCAAAAATCCTGCTGGTGGGACATGTCTGACTTATCTTGCTGAAATATGCGAGGCCTTCCCTTTAGGAGAGGAGGAAGGCACGAATGAGCCTGGAGACAAGCTAAAGCTACAAATACATTTCAACATTTAAATCTTAACTCGAAAAGGGAAAACAGAAAAGTCTCAGAGTGACAAAGTTAACTGATAATGACCATTTTCTTACTGATATACAGTTAATTCATTAGTGTTAAAAAATATTTATCAAGTATCCAATTGTTTTCGGTAGTTTAAGACAAAGATCCTGTCACTTAAAAAATTGTCACATTTCAATATACAGAAGTATGTCAACAAGGAAATATTTCTTGTCTTAGCCAAATGTGTAGAGACATAAACATGGACCACAGAGTTTAGACAGAGTTTCGTTATGTTGGTTTTGGGTTAAACTGAATACAGGATTATTTTGCTTTATGATGTCTGTTATTTTCCTAGTTAAAGACGTCTGTTGGGATGTTACAAGGCAGGATTTATAGCAGCAATGCTGCAGACAGAGAACACCGGCATCTCAGCTGTTCATGCAACTCAGGAGTTGCTGGATATTGATAGAGACATATCCCTATAATGTCCCTAGTCAATTCTACACATCAGTTATCAGTCATCATGTGATCCACTGAACAACATATTCTAGAGGCTACAAAGCAAAGGAATGACTAAATCACCAAAAAATAATTTAAAAAAAAGAACTGAGGAAATATACACAATAAATAAATAAATAAATAAATAAATAAATAAATAAATTTAAAAAACTAATTTATATTAAAAACTTTTTAATGTGTTATTATTATAACATTAACATATTAATAGATTAACAAAAACAATTCCATTGCTCACTGGTTCTGAAAACAAAAGCCCATGGGACTGGGGGGTGGGGGTGGGGGGTACTGGTGGGATGGCTGTCAATACAAGTGTCAGCCGTTGAGAGCACTTCAGACTGTCCTACCGTGCACAGTGTCATGTTGACGTTCTGCTGAAACTCTGCTCCAAAACTCCTTTCACAGAGTTACTATTGAAAGTCTAAAGCCTTGAACTCTTTTTACTGTGTTTTGAAAAATTGTAAAAAAAAAACAAACAAACAGACTTTCCCCCATTGACTGTATAATATTAAGCTTTCCCTTCACTATCCAGAAGCATTGAGGTTATAATCCAGTCTGTTCCAGCAGGGAAACACCTGATGGCTGAAATTCACCACAGTAATAATGAAAAATACAGTAATGCAGTAATGATGTAAACACTTCCAGTAAACCAGTAAGTTACTGTAATATCTACAGCAGACTCTTCACAGTGTATCAGATCATGTTTCCTCTGTGTTTAGAAAGAAGGAAGCTTCAGGTAGTTTTCATATTCATCCTGCTAACATGTTAATAAATGAATCCTGACATTTTCATCCTATTTTCTTATATGTATTTGATTTTATTACATTAATATTAAAGTTGAATTATTTCTTTCTTTTTAATCTCGATCTGATCCAAAATGCTGCAGCCAGGGTTCTGATGAGAACCAGCAGCAGAGATCATTATTTTCCGGTTTCATCTCTTCATCGGCTTCCTGTTAAAATCCAGAATAGAATTTATATCCTTCTCCTCACATATAAAGCTCTCCACAACCAAGCTCCAGTGTATATCAAAGATCTCATAGTTCCATATATTCCCAACAGAGCACTTCGCTCTCAGACTGCAGGTCTACTGGTGGTTCCCAGAGT
>JBBBVU010000015.1:28363903-28380988 GCA_037177055.1 Atherinosoma microstoma | reverse complement strand
AGGTTGGACGTGTTGTGTGTTCAGAGATGATATTCTACATATCTTGGTTGGAACCAGTGCTTATTGGACTTCCTGTTTCCTTTCTATCATCTCCAACCAGTCTGCCCATTCTCCTCTGGCCTCTGACATCAACAAGACATACTGGTCCAGACGACTGCTGCTCACTGGATGCCAGTACACTCATTCTGAATTTAGAACAGCAGCATGCTTAATGACGTCATTTCTGCAGAAAAATTTACTTCTAATTTACAAAAAATTGTACAAAAGATACAAAGAGTTTAAAAATGGGCCGAGCAGTGCTCACAACTGCTGCTGGTAAGCTCTGAGGATGGGAGGAGGAAGCGGTGAAACTGAGGAGGCAGATACGTAATAATAAGATTTAAAAAAAATGAAATGGACGTAGCAAATACACTATTGTCTTGATGCACTCTTTGAAGTGGATCAGTACTTGATCCTCGACTGATGATGTTTAACAAGTAGTATACAAGTATGCATACTGAGAAACGGCCCAGAGATCTCTCCAGATTTTCTACAGTGGTGCATGGCTGTAAGAGTGTACTTCAGAGAATAAGTTACCATTAAATCGATTTTACTTTAGCCATTTTAGTTTTTGAGCTGCACAAAGTGGATCTTTGAACAGTATGTATGTATAAGGATAATACATAATAAGAATAGGTATTTCTATAACTGACTAAGTCTGGTGGAGGTTGTACCTTTTATTTCTTCTCACCACAGACCACACAGAGAAGTTTTTAGAGGCTTTCAGGCTGACCTAGTTATGTTCATTACTCTCCCTGTGAAAACTGTAGCAGCAGTAATTATTACCTTTACAAAGGGTTCAATAAAAACTCTAATGCTTTATTACCTGGATTTGCTACAAACAGATTAAAGAGAAGGCTTAGGTAATTTGATAATTGCTTTTGGCACCTGTGTTTTGTTCTCTCCTCCCCTGTAATTGAGCAGAAAGAATCCCTCGGCAGAGTTTTTACCTTTAAAGTGAAAGCAGAGAGGGTTGATGAGCGGCTCAGCACCCCGCTGTGTGACGCTCTGAAAAGGCTACGCTCTCATGTCAGCTCCACATTTGCTCCTGCTCAGCATGTCTTAGATTCAACCACATCCAGATTTTTATCTCTATATGAATTAAACCTTGATTTTCTGTCCAGTCAGCAAGAGGGAGCTCCACATCGTTTCACACTCTGGACAGGCAATCCGCAAAGGTATGCAGAGGAGCACAAGCCCACTTTCTTCTTTTTCTTCTTCTTCCCTAGTGATGGCCTCAAAATTGCAATAAAGGTTCTTGACACTGATTTGTATTTATTTATTTAATTTTTTTCCACCCACCCTTATATTCAAAAGCCGTTCTGTTTCCACCTGGTCTCTGAGGATTCTTGCTTGAAGGAAGGGGGGGGGGGGGGGGGAGAAAAAAGAAAATTAAAATCCATCAGCTAATGTGTCGCCTGGTAATGAAATAAGAATCTGACACTCTCTCGCATTGAAATGCAAAAGAGGTGTCCTGGCGTTACCCTAGCAATTTATCATAAAAGCCAGTGAATTTCTATTTAATATACATGAGGTACAGTGAATTATTACAGGGCTTGCCATTATAACAAACTTCTCAAAGTGTCCAGACAAAAGGGTCAAGTATATTATTTTTCCTTATGCCACTCAGATGGATGATCTAAATGGTTTTCTGAAGTTGGGAATTTCATACTTTCTTTGAATATGTTTTATACTTTGTCCCATTCTGCACAATACAAGCATTTTTACCCTCTGTTCCCTTCTTTTTTTTTTTTTTGCCAGAGAGAAAATAGGAGAGTGGGAACAGAGAAGCAGGGAGAAAAAATGTCACCTGCAAGTATCTGAGTGCTTTTTCCACCGCTCTAATTCATCTCTGCCAAACAGCATGTCTCCGCTTTCCTTTTCTTCTGAGCTGCACTAAAACGAGGCCTCTGATTCACCCAAACAGCAGCCTCCTTGCAAAAGTATCATTACACACAATAAGAAAAAGATCTTTTTTGTGAGGAAACAACTAGAAAAAACGGATTAAAAAAAATTCATATTGTAATTCTGTGAGGTTAAACTAATCAATGGCCAACAAAGTTTGGGATTGATGTATGAGCACGCCACAGTTAAAACGTGGAGCTGTGGAGGGACAATGGTGAATAATGCCCAATAATATTAAGTGTGCTGCTCTGTATCCGCTGATTGATGACGGCCTAAAACAATTTATGCATTTGTCAAATGAATGATGGATGAAAAGGAAGCCTATATCACCTCAAACAGGATCTGTGTTAATGTAACCAGAAACCCTCTTTGTTGTTGTCAATATGTCCAGCACATAATAGTAAAATAATGACAGCGTTATACTAAACAAACAAAACAAGAAAAACTTGAGATTCAACTATTTTAATGGTCTTTGGCTAAGATGAATCTTATTAGTGTATGAATACATTTATAATTCACATATAATCAAAGACCACAGTTGATATTTGAAGGGTGACCCACTTGAATGCACCTATTGAATGTAAAGATCAATTTTAAGTGACAGATTGAAGTGTTTTGCCCCAGAATAAGGGCTCTCTTATCAACATATGATTCATGTAGCCACTGATAATGTATAATTTATATGGCACATTTTTACCGAGGTGGGTGTAATGCCATTATCATATTGGAGAATGTCTTTAGTTCTCCCAAGGGACATCTCAACAAATTCACTCAAGCAAACCCGGGCCAAAGATTAATGATAAACATGACAAGGACAAATTAGAATATGTAGAAGTTAGCATGTGCCAGCCACACCAAATATCCTGGAGCTAAATAAATAGACTCCCGTTCTGATCTATTCCCAGCTGTCCGATTTTATAAATATCCAATTGCTGCTTTCATGAACTACTACAGTATGTGTTTTTATACTGACAACAGCTTCAGCTGTCAACTGTAAAATTGCACATGAGGAGAGAGCGATTAGCCTAGCACTCACACATCCAGTCGTTAGCAGCACTAAATCAAACTGCAGCTATAGTAACACGAGTGTACCAGCTCTCACATGCAACGGTAAGATAAAACAAGCAACACTATAAGCCTCAACTCAAATATGTTTGCTTTCTGGTTCAAGATTAAAAAAAATACATGGTTAGTTTGTAGCTACAAGCAGCAGAAGAAATGTTAGCATAGCTTAGCACGGGGAAACAGCTAATGTAACCTTGTGCGAATGTAAAGATAAATCCCCAAACATGTACCAGAAAACAACCTCATTGATTTAAATTAAGTAAGTTAGACATAGATTTTACATCTTTGAACACCTGTTGGTTTCAGAAAGTGCTAGAACAGATGGTTAGCATAGCATTAGCGCTAAACAGAGGGGTGGGTGGAAAATAAGTCCTTTCAATCCTTATTGTGTAAACATTCATTTTAATACAACCAAAATATCTGCCAGTTTACTATAGTATTAAGTATAACACCAGATGCAAGAGTTAGCTTTCCTGTCTAAATATAATAAAACAACTATAGCTATCACACGTTTAATCCATATGAACACATGATTGTGAACATGTCGGCTTGAGGTCGTCCTGAGAGTTCAGCTTTATCTTTTATCCATCTTCGGGATTTTATGCTATGCTTATTAAGCTAAAAGTTGACACTTGTTTTCAGATTTATATTACAGTATTTTAAAGGGTTTTATCATCAAGTATTATTTATTACTTTATAAATCTAATCAATTTATTTTTTATTTATTATTATATTGATTTTATTAGTGTTTTATTTGTATCTTGCTGACTGCACTTGTTATTGTGAAGCAATTTGGTCAACTGAAGTTGTTTTAATGTGCTATATAAATAGATTTTAATTGGACTGAATTGAAAATGTGAAGTATGATCGCTGTCAAAGCAATGATGCATTAAACTGAATGTCAAAGTATGGACATATCAGTTCTCTGGAATCAATACTTTGATATCTACCAGTTACAATATTGGATCTGATACTTTTTTAATATCACTTGATACAAAACATGCCATTTGTTTTCAATCAAGTACAAAACCAGCCCTGGTGTATTCCTTCCATGTCTTCCGTGTCACATGATGACGTTAGCCTATCAGATGTCATGGTGACGATGATGATGCTCGTGTTAGTGATACTGATATTGTGCTGTAATATTTAATAGTTTTATGCAGGATCTTGGGCTTTAGGTTCTGTCAGATTCAGAAATGATTAATCTAATATTAATTTGTAGTCTAATTCTTCTATTATTATTTTGAAAATATTCATTTTCATCCTATTTTTATTTGATTTATTCACTGATATCCCTATGACACCCAGTCTGCTTAGTAAGATGGTAGGCCAACATGTGGCACCAGAATAGTTTCCGTGTGTCCTGGTATTGATGACACAGGTCTCTTGACCTCTACTGGAAATATGGAACGTCATTGTTTAAAAAGATTTTTCCATCATTTATGTTTTAATGATGCTGGAGAGCTTGAAAACAAAAACGTTTCATACACATAGAGACTGTAAAACCATGGCATATGACTCTTAATTTTATATTCATTAAAGCATTAAGTGACTCCTTGTGATGTCATCTTGGAAAAAATCACTCTGATCAGAATGTATTGATATGCAGTGTCACCTTCTGGGGGAACAAGACATAAATGAACTCGTACAGTAAATCTGTGCGGTCTCATTTAAACTCTTCCCGTTTGTTTTGCCCGAGTGTATTAAAGCCCATTAAGCCAGAAAATTAAAATACTCCAGTAAGAACACAGTTCTCTTGCTTTTTTTTTTGAGGATCTTTTATGCCTTTTGTGATTCAATAACTTTATTGTTTTTGATGGGTCACATAAATCCCACTTACCATCAGTATTGAGGCATTAGCTCCTCATGAGTGAATGTCACATCCAGTAGAGAAAGCACTCCTCCATCTCCACCTGAGGCACAGGAGATGGATGGCCCACCACTTCATGGTACGCTGGCTCATCTCTGCCCCGGTACAGGAGTCAGTGCTGATTAAAATATCCACAGTGGGTCCTTATTTCTATTACCAATTCACTCAGTCAGCCCAGACCCTCTCAATTAAAGCACTTGGGCCCAGATGAATGAAGATGAGGGGGTGAATGGTGGCTGACAGAATTACAAACGCTCACAGTCACAATTTATCCTCCAGACAATTAGGAGCAATTTGTTTCATGCTAACTCATCCTTAAGGTTTCAGAAGGTCTTATTTGATATCAACAGGAGTGGCTGCAGCTGTCACAATCCCTTAAGTGCCACTCTCTGTTTTGATTATGCACAGTCGGCTGCACTTTACAGTACATGTGACGATCCTGCTCCTACATCTGGATTAAACAGGTCTGAAACATGTTTAGACAGGTCATGTGTGGAAGGATTGAGTCAACACTCGGCCTCCAGGACATTCCTAGTGCAGAATCACTTGAGAACTGAGCTTCGTTTTTTTTTCAGTTTTTTTTTTCAACATATATATATATATATATATATACACTAGATCTTATTCTGCTGCAGCAGCGATGCCCCAAACAATTAGATTCACAACGGTAATTATTATAAGAGGTCACGAGGCGGCATAGAAATGTGTAAGCTTTCACGACAACCTTTTAACTCCAGCTTTGAAAAGTGAAAATGATGGCGACTTTTCAGCGAGGATGTCTTAGGCGCCGGCACAATGCGGTACAGCTCTCAGCGACTGAGCCACTTTCTTCAGCGGAACCACTAAAACTTCTGTGGCGATATTCTATTGTGCTTTGAAAAATGGCTTTTGAAATGCATTAGCACTACACACTTTCTGAAGAAAGCCTGAGCACGGATTTGAAACACAGCAAAGCAAGAAAAAAAAAGGAAGAAAATAATAAATAAATAAATCCAGAAAGAATTTTTCTTTTTTTTTTTTTTAAAGATTGGCCCGGTCCCTTTGAGATCTCTCTTTCATTGTTTGCTGACGACTTGATGCTGCAAAGTTCTATCTATTTTTTTTCCCCTCCTCTTCTTTTTCTTCTGCCGTGGCAAATTTGTTTTTAGGCTCCATAAAATAGCCTTTTCTTATTTCAAGCAGCAGTGTATGCAGTGGAAAATCTTTCACATAATATATCCTTAAAAGCACATTACTGTGTCCCATACACCGTTAAGAGTTAAGAACACAGTTAATATTTACAGTTGGGAGAAAAAAAATAAAAAAGGGAGAAAAGGAAAGGATTTTGCCAGGGAATAAAACACCCCCACCCACATATACACACTCACTTTCAGTGCAGCACTTGAACAATTGCTATTCACAATCCTATCCTTAATGCCTAAGACCAACATAAAAGAAGGGAGTTTAAGAATATAGGGATAAGCCCTTTCAGCTTTTCTAAGTCTTAAGGCTGGTTTATGCTCCATGAATACTGAGCATCGGCAGCCAGTGCTGTTGCCACTCTAAATAGATATTACAATGATTTGGGAACAATGCGTTCGACTGATTCCCTCAGACACAAAAATACATATATGTGTATATATAGTGAATAGGAGGCAAACATTAGCGCTCCCTGACAATACAAGCATTTTTGATGTAGAAGGGTAGAGCAAGATTAATGTCTGAGCGAGAGAAAAGGCGAGATACCACTTTGGGTGTTTGCTGGGAAAGCTGCAGCGGGAAGATGCTTTGAGAGTCTAAATCCCCCCCCGAGTACAATGCAGGGCTGCTGATACAACCAACAGACACGGGGTCACCTCCCCTCAGGGAGACAATGGAGGCACAACAACAAACTGGAGTGAGGAAGCATCGGGGAGTGTGGCGACACAAAGGCATCCAGACGAAAGGCGAAGAAGAAGAAGAAGAAGAAGGAGGGGGGGGTGAAAAAGGAAAGAAAAATGCAATTTGCCAGGGTTTTTCCATCCTGATTATTATTATTATTGCTAATGAATGTCAAGGACTGCTGAATGTCAGCAGAAGAAAGTGACCATTCTCCTTAAAACCCATCCTTTCCTGACATCACACGAGAGAAAATTAGACTTCAGCGCATGTCTCTGAATGTCTCTGTGGCTCTGAATGACAACATATGAGAGCATTTAATATGCTAAAAGATTTTAGTATTGCTTGATTTCGAAGAGGGCCGCTTCGCAGTACAAGAGAGGTATGGATAAGCAGTCTTCTTCTTCTTCTTCTTTTTTTTTTTTGCCACTTAAGCTTTCCAAACGGCCTCAGGGCTCCAGAACAACTCCGACCCTTGTGTCTCCTCTCCCAATCCAAGATTAGCCTGTCTTCTTGTCTTAATCCAGCAGAAACGCTGCATCCTGACTCCAACACCTCTCCACAATTACTGCACTCCATAATCCCCTGCCTGCCTCCATTTTCCCTACTGCTTTAAGAGGGGTAAAGATCAGGGGTGAGCACTCATCCTCGAGCCCTCCCCTGCCTCTCACCATGGCAGTTAAGTGTCTGTGGAAATCACAGAATGAGTAAGCCTTGTGACAGCTTATTAATACTTCTCTCTTCTCAAGGGTTTACCAATGGTCAGTCCTTAAGTATACTGTACTGGATTAAAAGGATTTGCTTGTAGCTCAGGTTAGCTGCTGCAAAGAGGTATTTCAGTGCTTCTGCTGCTCAGTTCGTACTAAGATGTCACTTGAAGGGTCTTGAGTTGCATTGTGAGGAAGGCTGATGGTCTATGAGATATAATGTGGAACATGAGGCTAAGGTCTTTTTCATGGTTACTATCTGCTATGATTTCAAGAGGCACTTGATCCTCTTTTGGGGAGCAAAAGCACTCAAGTCCAGGTTTGATATACAGCAACTAGACGAACTGAGCAAGCGTCTCTTTATTTGCTAAACTTTGATGCTTTTTTTCCCCCTGTTGTTCCAAAGAATGACCACCGCAGTTCTCTTCCACTTAAAGCTGCTGTTCACCGCAGTGAGCAACAATGACGGCGGTGCTTACAGAGATGCGCTTAAATGAATCATCCTGCTGGCTTAGCATAGCTTGGCTGCCTCTGTGCTCTGGATGTCTTTAATGCGTTTGTTTGCCTGCAGGCCTCTCCGATTCTTTCTCCCTGCTTTCTCTGCTTTCTAGCCCGGATAGATTATGCGTTTATATATATTTATTTCAAAACCTAAATGGACTTGAATCGATCAATACCTCATTGTGCGTGTGACGAAAGCCGCACGGGAGGGGGGCTCCCAATATGACAGATGTTACAATTCAGATTTTCTTTTCATTCTTTTTCAAGTAAACACAATGGCATATCGAAAGGCATTTCAAAAGCTGTTTTAAATTGATTTAAGTTAGCTCCTTGTTATAAAGCTGTGTGTTCACAAGTATCACAGAGATGACTGGGAACGGAAAAAGAGAGTAAAAGAAAGCTGCCTCCTCCGAGGAGTCTAAGCCATTGTAGGCTTCTACCCAAGCTTTAGATTTAAAAAGGGACCAAGCCTAGACAGATTTGCTCAGAAGTCTTTTCAGAAGATATTTTTTGAGCTGGAGATAGTCATCATGGAGAATAAACAACTTACTTTCAGAGAAGGGAGGGACATGAAAGAATATGGAGGCAAAAATGTCCCACTGGTAAGGAAATCAAGGAAAATAGAAGGGCATCAGAATCCTCTGAGCCTCCATATCAAATGTCCCACCCGATCTGGAATTCACAATGAAAAAGACAGCACTTGTGCATAATATAACGATTGACATGACATATCACTACAGCAGAGGAAGTAAAATGGGGAAAGGAGCGATCCTTTTATGTTCAGAAAATATGATATGATTAAGGCATTTCATGCTGGAAGCTACTCATATTTTTTTTCCAGCATCAAAAGGTAAAATCTTAAGTTTTCCACATTTCTAGTCCTCCATCATATCGTGCAGTATCTTCAAAAAATTATTACTGCTGCATAACTGAATTAATCGTCAGAAGCACAATTGAGTTGGAGCCTGGGTTGCCCTGGCTACAGGGACAATACCGGGGGTTTTCATCCACTCTCATCTGGTCTATTTAGTCGACATGATTTTTGGAGCTTCTAATCCGCCATGTCTCATTCGGACAGGACGATGAACACAAACACGCTGCATCGTCAAGCCGTGATGGATGGAAGAGGAGGAGAGAGGTGAGAGGATGGGTTGAGTTTCTTGGAGGGAAAAAGGGGAGAGATGTCTTCCACTCTGAGCTGCTGGAGCCTCAGAAAGAACAAAACATGCAATTAGAGCTGCGGCACACTATGAAGTGGTCATTACTAGAGCTAATGAGCGCGCTATCTGTCCACACATTAAAGTGCTCGCTAACGAGGGCCTCTTCATCATCGAGCAAACACAAGTCATCACATAATCCTATCTCCTGTCCTCTTATACCTCCCCCCAAAAAAGCAGGAGAGAGGCTCATTTGGACGGGCGAACAGAAGAATCCAAAACAAGGTGTGAGGATTTGGCTCCAAGGGAATGAGTTTGACTCAAACTTAACCAGAAAGAAACACTTTACCACCTTTTTTTCTTTAATTATTCAGGCTTATTTATTTATTTATTTATTTCATATTCCACAGTATCTTAGCAGGGCATGAGACAAGAAGGGAAGGGTTGGACACAACTTCAGAGGACTTCACCCAAGTTTCAACAACTCACCAGTTGCCACAAGAGGGCACTGCAGCCAAGCATTCCCCCCCTCCCCAACGTGTGCTCCTTCAGCTGTGTGGCATCCCATACTGTAGGCTGATAAAGAAAAGACAAGCGATAGTTGCATCAGATAAAAGGGAAGGGAACGCACTCCATAGGGTTCACAGATTCTTAAACACTTGTTATCTGTTTGATTCATTCCTGATTGCAAAATATTTCAAATCCTCCCACAGGGCAAGCAACCTCTCGCTGCTTTGGCAAGAAAAAAATACCCCCACCATCCCCAAACACGTGGTGACCTTCTATTTACCCTGGGGGCAGTCGGAGGGGGTAGAAAAGGAAGTTTAGTCTGTCACTGTCTCTGAGCAGGAGTGTAAAATTTGTCACAATGAGAGTGAAATCTTCCCCATTCAGCATCTTCAACAGCAAGAAGAGCTTTACTGTACAAAAAAAGAAAAAAAAAGTGAAGATGAGCATTTGTTAAATTAAAAAAAAAAAGACTGAATACATCTGTATTCAAATAAAGGAGTGAAAGAAATAAGGAGATGAATTTGGATTTATTTTTTTTCTTGTCTTGGCTGCGTGTTTGTTTCCCTCCCGTCTCTACGGGGCGATGTTCTGGCAGTCACAATCGGATGAACAAGTTTTTCCCTCCACCATTGTTGCATCTCAACCGCTCCGCTGTGACTCATCTCACACCCTGTAATTACGCTGAGGAGAAAACAGACTTTAATTGTCTTTAATTGTGTAAAACTAAAGAAAAAACTGGTGGAATAAAGTGTCTAACCTTGGCCAGCGATTATTAACCACACAGGTCACAACTGCTTGATACCTTGAAATTAAAAAAAGAAGGAAAAATAACCTTTTTCCTCATTTCAGCATTCGTTGATTTTAATTTTGATTATCTGAAAGGAAGAATATTTCCTTTGACATGATGAATTTAAATGAAAACAACACAATTAATAATACTGTGTAATTGTTAAAAGGCGATGCAGAGGAGAGAGCGTATCTGTGCGCATCTTAAAAGAGTCCTCCTGATTACTTCCTTCCTATTCATCATTTTGTCATCTGGCCTCAAAGCATCAATAAACAGCTGTCATGAATCCAAGTGATGGCAAACCAGACAGCTTCACAGGACAAAGACATTAATGTCATTTTACTGTTCATTACTTCATCATAACATTACATCTAAACTGGCAGATCAGGAAGTCTCATGTTTGATTATCTCACAACTTTCAGGTAAAACTGTGTTTCTATGAAGGAGATTAGCACCTAGCTAACCTGCTGATATCTTAATCTGTTTTTTTTTTCTTCTCTTTTTATTATTTATTTATCTTTTTGGTGGCATAATAGCATATGATATAGTCTATCAACTGTTCCTTCGCTGTGTGTCCATCTATCTATGCAAAGATAGATCAACACAGACACAGATGCACGGTGTGATGTGCGATCAGAAGCATCAGAGGGTTTAGCTGCAAGTAGCGCTGCCCCCGGGGGACTGCCGCTGTGCCTGTGCAAACATGTGGACCTCGCTCTGCCACCTGGGAGCGCAAAAAGGGGAAGACAATCAAGATCAGCCGCTCAGATAATCTCTGCTAAGGACACTACATGCGTTTAGGCTGAAACGTGAGACTAGACGGGAGTTGTTTTTCTTGATCTGGACATGTTTGTTCGGCATCTAAATCAAGAGGCGGCCGGTTTCTGCGACAGCCTGCTGGGGGGGTGGGGGGCGGGGGGGGACCAGAAAAGGAAAACTGGGACTGGGCTTTCTTTTGGAGCATAAATAAATTCACTATTAAATCTGCACACAGAAGCAATTTCAAAGCAGGCATTTCGGGGTCAGCCTCATCTCAGCTGTGATGGGCAGCAATCACGCTGCGGGCACACAAATGATGCTTAAGCACAATTAACCTGGAGGGTGTGCCATGTACACCGACACCATTCAATCTCACTTTCATATCACCAACAAGTTAGAAGTTAAGAGATTGTCTTGGCTCCTCTCTCATCAAGCATCAATAATTGATTGAGGCCTCTGGGACACATCGTGTATTGTGTCGTTCCGGCGTCATCGGCAAACGGACACCTCGCGTGGGAGGAGAGGGCACCCACTGGTGCTCTGCTTGACCCTACCAATCCTCCATTATTTATTGCAGCAAAAAGGATCCTGGTGGACGGGTTAAGGAGGTCAGTCCACATTTAGTGCTCCCTCAACCGATGTCCCAGCGGTTTAGATTGAGTATTTCGCGCTACACTGCCTCTCCCCACACATGCCCTGATTTCATATTAATATCAATCTTCTTTCTAGCCTTCTCTTCATTGAGATTAGCACTTCTCTTTTTCCTTTTTTTTTTACCCCATTGTTACATCCATTTTAGTCTAAGAACAGCAGTGTGAAATATACTTTGCTCTGGAAGAATAAAATCCTAAATGGGTACTTTTGGGAACATCAACGTCAAAGTTAATCTCAAATCAACTCTTCAACCCACGCAGGCACAAGTCCAATATTTCCTTGTTGTTACGTGATTGCGCGGCTTCAAGAGTTGACTCAAAAAGCAGCTTCTTGTTGCTGTTTTAACATGGCTAAAAGGGTAGAGAAAAGGCCTGTGGCAATGGCCTCGACCACACCATATCAGTCTGCTGCGTCACCCCGCCATTGTTCAGCACTGACACCAGCATCCCACCCAGACATGAGCGGGGTCAAAGTTCAAACCTTCAACACTGATGCAGGCGCTAACAAATCACATCAAAATGTGACCCCGGGCCCTGAGGCTAAAACAATGAGGTGAAACAACCTGGGTCCCTAAATGCATTGTGCTCGAGTGCGGCGATAATTCAAAATGAAAAAGTTGGACCGGTGAAATAATGACATGGAGTCATCAATCAAAGGCCTACAAAGCCGAGGCCAAAGCACTGCAAGGAAGAACGGCGAGAACAAACCTTTAAGTCCCTTATCGGCTGATGAAGGAAATTACATGGCTGCAACCCTGAAACATTTAATTAGCAATTTATGTAGAATTAAGCTGTATCACATCTCCGCCACCACTTCTCCACAATTGCTCTAAATGCCTGCAGCAGTTTACAGTTTCTACATACTTCTCTCAGGTCTTTTGTTTCTGTTGCTATCTGGGTTTTGCCTGAGTCTCGCTCTCGAGTCTCACTTTAACTTCCTGTCTCAGATATCCTTATTTCACAAAACAGCTCATCACTGCTACCACAACTGAGGGCACACAACAAATTAAATTCAACAACTTGACAGATTTGGAAGATTTTCCAAAGGGAAGATCCCTTCTTTACAGCACAGCTTTCCCCCGGCGATCACAATCATAAGTGTGTCCATTGTGTGTGAGTGTGCACGCGTGCGTGCGGTTGGTAAATTTGTCTCGCTGGGTCACCTTGAGCGTTGTGGTGCACATGGCATGAGGGTCCCCTTGCCGGCTCTGGTGCGCTTGGCTGAGTACTTCCTCAAGCGCGACACTCCCACTCCAGCAGGGATTTCCACACAGCAACACTTGAATCTTCCTCTGGGCCGCCATTGCTAACCATTAGCGGTGGATTAGGAAAGCAGCTAAACGGAATAGGAAGGGCCCTGGGGGGCCAGCTATCAGGTGGCTCTAATAACTGACGTCCTCCGATGACCATCTAGGGTTATGAACTCGATCAATTCCTGATTCAAACTTGCACATAAATCTTTGCTAACTAATTAAAAGCTGTGAACTCTGCAGGGTGAGAGTGGGCTTTATGTTTCTTAAAAAGTGGCTTTCTTCACCGCTAACTTCAGTTTTTAGCTGTGCTAATACATTGGCATCAAGACAAATGTATTCTTAATAAATAAACAGTTGGAGGCACTGTCAGAAGACTCTGTCCCCATCAACAAGTAATCCATCCATTTTCTGCACCAGCTTAATCCAACTCAGGGTCGACGTCATCAGGCACGACAAACAACCACACACCTTCACTTCCAGTGTCAATATAAAACAAACCAAATTTACCTAGCATGCAATGTGGGAGGAAGCCACAGTTCTCAGAGAAACCACACATACACAAGGCCATGGTCCCTAAGAAACATACGAAGAAATGTGCCACGAAATAGTCTTTGGTATATTGGCTGCTAGTTAAAAGCATGTCAGAGGCAGAAGGAATTATCATCCTCTGCTGTAGTCGGAGATAAATTTTAAACCAGGAAACTCTGCTTTACACGACAGCTGCGTCGTTTGTTTCTAAAGAAATCAACAGGATTTTGTGTTCAGGATGAGAAGTTCACAAGCGGCTTCATCCTGTCAGATGCTGTTATTTAGAGACATACAACACACTGTGGTCTCTATTCATCACCATTGACAATTGACAACAATCTGTTGTCTCTTTCTCTCCATTTGAGTTTTTCCCCCTTTTTTACCATATTCATTTAGTTTTATATATTATAATTGGAAAATACAATCAGGTGTTAAGGGGTCAAGATTAAAGTTGCCAGTTTTACATGCTTTGTCCTGCAGGTTGTTTCATGTGCGCATGAGCATTTTCTAAAGCAATTTACTGGAACGCTTCATGAAGCTTCATTGGATCATCACTTTTAGCTAAACCACTGTTAGCAAGAAAAGATTACTCAAGGACTTTTGTTATATTGCACACTGAGTTTTATAAATAGTCTTCAACCTTTAAAGGAGGCACTATAATCATGGTAACTGTATTTTATCTCTGTATAAAACTGATTTATTGACAAACAGTTGCAGATTGAGGAGAGATGAAGCAACCTTAGATTTCCTCTGGATATTATTTCCCTCTGCCTGAGGAATCTAAATCCAATTTCAGCTCAGTTTAGGTTCTCTCAAAACTCTTCTGAGGTTCTGTGGTATTTTAATGCTGGAGTGTATTCATTAGCTAGTTGCTAGCAAGCAGAGCTGCTACTGGGCTTCTCAAAGCTTTGGTAACAACTTCCTGTTGGCTACGGCTGGAAATTCAGTGGAACAGTGAGTCTGAAATAAAACAGCTGCAGGCTGTAAAATGAAAGAAAGGGTTAAAAAGATGCTAAAAAGCTCTGTAAAGCTAAGCTGGTGGTTGGATAACTATGATCATTTTCTGTGTATAGGTCTCTATGGCTTTGTAATCTATAGTACATTTTTTAAATAATGAATGCATCAGTGGGTTTCAGGCTTTGCCTGTAAATATGATTTTTTTTAAAAAGGGAGAAACAGGTCCAAAAGCAGAGCTGTTAGTATCTTCAGTGGAAGCTTTCACATTGTGACCACATAAGGAGCCTGCAGGCCCTGCAACTAGGGCCCGCTGAGGTGTAACCGAGTGAATCAGAACGTTGAGCCTCTATTTGTCAGGAAGACAAAGGTCTGGTTTTCACACCGAGGTCACAGTTGCATGGAGAAGAAAGACGGACCCCGCCAGGTAAATAGGATGTCATTGTGCCATAACAAAAGCATAGTCTTAACCCTGTGACCTCATCAGCTTTGGGGAATGCGTCTCTATTCTCAGTCAACCATCAGAAGAGGCAGCCTTGCTTTTCTCATGACACTGCCCAGACACCACAGGTATTACTTCCCTCAGGGTTGCACTTACAAAACAGGATACAAGCGCTGCAACTTGTGGCAACACGAGTGTTTACTTTAATGACTTCAGTTATGACTCAAAGAAACACCTCTCACCTTGTGAAGAACACGTTGAAATGATTTAATGAGATTTATCCCATGAGGTGATGATAACGATTCCTGTGACCTATATCACACGTTTAGAAACCAACTTCGAACTGCAGCCATCTTCTTTCCTCTTCCTTCACTGCCCCACATTTCCTTTAAAGCCCATCAAAATTACTTTCAGAAAACGCAGCATCACTTGTTCTGTGATCACGCTAATCTGAACGCTTTAGCAGATTGAGAGCTTTGAGTGCTGAAAGCAAAGGCAACTCAATCTTAGAATTTAAAAGGCTTTTTTTTGCCTCATACAGCCTGCAGCCAAATGGCACTTGTGTTCTGACACGGCACATAAACACACACAAAAGAAGTTATTAGCGTAGATGCAAATCAAATTACTAGCAGTGTAAACTGCTATTCCTCCCTGCACTTGGGCCTGTAATTACTCTGGCTTATAGGACTATAATGAATGCTAATGACACACTACTGCAAGGCCATCAGCTAACACTTGTGTGAGGTTGGGTGATTTTCACTTAAGTTATGAAAGCCCATTTTGGTCTGTGCAGCTTCACATTCGCTGCAAGATTTACAGAGCACAAGAAATCTTAGTCGGAAACACATGCCTGGAATATATTTCAACAGCAAATTACTTAAAAATTAAAGGCCATAATTGGATGCATTCAACCATATCATATATAAAGCACATTTTTACATTTCAAAAGGGATTACAAATGCAGCTGCACAAAGACTGCTTGTGGAAATGACAACAGTTGCACGTGCCTCGGAACAAGTATCCGTCTGCGTTCCTCATTTAATCTCATTTCTCTGAGGTGCATGTTACATAAAATAAACATCACATAAAGATCAGATTAGATTCAACAGATGGACAACACTTTGGAGTATAAATAAAAATTAATGAACAAATGCTCAGCTACAACAGCTTTAATATGGTGCTGCAAATGGAAATCATTCATGCAAGCACATTTACATGATTGATTTGAGCATTATTATTATAATTATCATTATTTATTCAAGCCTCTTATTTTAAGAAAACTTTTTCTTCTGAATATCCAATTAGTCACTGTCCTCAAGCTCAGCATCAATAACAATGAATCTCTATGCGTTGAGAACAGACTGAATCCTTTTTTTAAGAGGGATAATAAAAGTGTATGGGAGAACTTACAGCACCATACAATCATTAAACATCAGTTTCTAATGAACTGAATCATGTGTTGTTGTGTAAAGCTCAGCTTTCAGACTAACATATAGTAAAAACGATCTAATGTTTACAAAGCCAAGCCCATGCTGTGTGGTGCAGACAAAATTCTGTGTTTTGTCTCTTGGCTTTAATTTTTTATGGCTGTTTGACTTCTACCTGAGGCAATATGTTGAAGGTTTTAATCTGTGGACTCTCTTATCACAGGTTCAAGACCCGTCGTTAGTGTCCAGTCTATAAACTTTCTCTACACAACACAACGAGAGCTAACAACATCACAAAGCAATCATTAGGTGTTGGAATATACTACCATCAACCATAATGAGGATATTAAAATAATCATATATCGATATGTTAGTACAGTTAGCACCGTCGCCAAAAAGCAAGAAGGTTCCTTGAGCCATGCATGTTAGGTTCATTAGTGTCTCTCTGTGTTGGCCCTGTGATGGACTTCTGACCTGGCCAGGTTTACCCTGCCTTTTACCTTGTAGCTGGTGGGATAGGCTCCAGCCCCCCACAACCCTGCTGTGATGTTCAGCATTGTGTAGCATCCCCTCTTTTAACAAGTGTCTGTAAAAGTCTGGGAAGTGAGGAGACCAGTTGCTGGAGTTTTAGGAGAGGAATGTTTCCCATTCTGGTCTGATGCAGGATTCTA
>JBBBVU010000015.1:28302213-28319507 GCA_037177055.1 Atherinosoma microstoma | reverse complement strand
TTTTTATCTACCAAAAAAACAATTAACTCAAATGTTTAACAAACAATCCAATAAAAGAGGCCAACTAAATATAACTAGACTCAAAATCTGAACTAAAGAGAAATTAAACAAATGAATGAAAGAACATAAACAAACTGACCTCCTGAACAATTAAACAGGGGAGCTTAAGTAGCAGTTTAGCTAAACCAAAAGTAAAAACAAAGGGGGAAAATAAAATGGCTACCATATTTGGAACAAAGCAAACCCACAAAATAAATCCCCAAACATTCCTATTACACTGCAGCATATGGTGTGGTCCACTCTACCCTACACTACTCTACCCACCTCTGCATCTCAGCTTTTAATACTGTATATCACATCTTGAATACTGAAACAAAAAGTAGCTTGTAGATTTTCTAGCTCCGAAGTCATTCCTTCAGCACTGTGTTTTCGGTTTATTGTTGATCTATTTCTACCAGTCAGGAGTACTCATTCCACAAGTTCATAACCTTTTTAAAGAAGGAGTAGTGGTAAGTTAACAAGTGAGACACAGTCAGTCTCCTGTTTGTGTCCAAAGTGACCAAAATGTACGTCATATCCAAACTCAGGATATCAGAAACTCAGCAGGAATTTATATTTATTAATGAAGCGTGCTCAGTCGCTTCATGTCCAGTTTGATGTGCCATCACTTCATTCATGTTTCAGTGCTGAGGTCTGTAACTGATGATCCTCTTGGATTGTTAAACAGGAGCAGCTGGAAAACATTTTAACTCTTGAATATTCAAGAGCAAAATTAAAACTGATGAATATTTAGACTGAATTACTTAAGCACAGCGCTGTCAACTGTGGGCCATGTGTCTGATGTGAGAACGAGACCTATGTTCCATCTATAACACTTTATCAAAACACTGTGACTTCCTGGTTGGGCTAAGACAATAAAAAAAAGATTTTTTTATAGTTTGGATTGAAATACATTTTTTTTACAAGGTTACCATTACCTTCTTGTCTGCCATTTCACTGGTTTCCTGGTCAGTGATGATTTGATTTTAAACAAGCTTGAAGTGTCTTAAAAATGATGTTATAATATAGTGAGATAATAAATAAGTTATCAAATATTTGGTAGTCTCAAATGGTTTGCGTTAAAGAAATGTTTTGACTCATTCCCAGCTAACATGTCCATGTGGGGCCCATAGGGCAGTTCCCATAGGGCAGTTCCCATGGTGGCCTCACCTGTGTTTGCCCATATGGGTTTCAAGTTGGTTCTGTCTGGGTTTCAGCTGGGGCCCAACTTGGTGAAGGCCCATGTGGGCCCTTGTTTAAATTTGCCCAGTTTATGCCCATGCCCACCTACATCCCTTATTGGGCTCATACAGCCAGCCCTCATGGGCTTCACATAAGAGGCCCATGTAACTGTAAAAATTGCCCAGTTCGAGCCCATGCCCACTCAGGACCCACAAAGCCCAAATTTAACCCTTATGGGCTCCACATGGACATTGACGACTTCTTGGATGTATAGCTGGCTTTGGCAGCAACATACATCAGCAGGTTCTCAGTCGCCTTCCATTTGTCCCTGTTAATGCGGCTAAGTTGAGTAGAAAAAGAAACTTTAACGTCTACAGAGGTTTTCATGGTCTTGGTGGTTACAGCTGGACATGACTGTGTTAAACTGCATGTCAACACGAATGCAACACAGATTTATTGATGTAAAATGGTACAAATTGTTTAGTTAATTGAAATCGTCATCTTCAATTTCAGTGTCGGTAACACTTGATAAATAAAAGTTTATTCCCCCTTCAGTGTCAGATCCACTCTGAACCAAATCCACCAGAAGTCATTCATTTATTCAGAGTACGGTGAGAATGGAGATTACCTCCTGAAATCTCCAGTATCCCTCCTATAGCACCCAGCTGCAGAGACATTTACAAACTGGTATTTGGAAGAAATGCTTCAGAAGATAATTAGCTTTACTGCAGGGCTGCAGTTTGCAACACCGTGGCGATACCACTTCAAACCCCACAGTGCTGAAGATTTCAGAAAGAGAGGTAAACTGATGGGCTAGTTAGAAAAGTACTGCTATGTGCAGTGATGGTTCAAGCTGCACTTGCATAAGAAAGTCTCTTTGAACTTCTAGCCTCACCATGGTTACATGCTAATAACTAGCCAAGGCAGTAGCTGATACAGCTTGCTTTGACATATGATGAGCTGCTTTCTCATTTCCTATCACCAGATTGTCAATTTATATCAGTTAATGCTTTGATCCAGTGGCTCAGTCATGCTATGTTAACACACACAAATGCATGTGAAAAACACATGTGCTCCAACCTGATAGCAGTTTTAGCAACTACTGTTTAAACAGCTAGCACAAAAAATAGAGACCCAGCATGGTGATTTTCCTCATCTACTCTGGCATTTCAGATCTTCTCTGACAGGATTTTGCTGTGGAAAAATGTTTGTGAGTTGATGACTTTTTTTTGTCTTCTACCAAGTGGTGGTGTGGGTAAAATTACTGAGGAAGCTCGTCGTCACACATGCACATAAGATTTTAGTATATGAAGGACTTCACCTATTATGCATGACTCGTCAAAGAGAAGACAGGGCCAGCAAAATAACCCCTGAAGTTTAGCATTACCAGGTGCTAGCCATTCAGTATGGATGTTACTTTCCACATTAAGAGTCTGAACACAAAGCTCCAGTTTTGGTGTCAATTTTATTTGAAGTTGCTGCTGTAGTGGGTAGTTTAGTGAAAGTATTTTTGGCTAAAAACTCCAAATCGTCACCTTCCATATTCGCTCTTTGCCTACTGGTGTTGCTAACGGCGACCACTGTTATTCAGTCATGATTGTTGTGGACAAACTTCTCTGATTTGATTGGTGTGATGCAGAGAAGCGACTGGCTTCCCTTGGCATTAGCTAAACAAATCAGTCACACTTCGGTAGTGGCTAGACGTTAGCCTCATCTGATTGGCTGATCATTAAAAAATAATTCTACAGGGGATGCCAACCTGGTCTGGCCTCCATGCCGACGTGATGAGTTAAATTGGTGTTGCAACTCAAGTGTGAAAGACGGCGATTGGAGAAATGGTACAGCCGAATCCTCTTTGTATTCACTGTTTCAGTGTTTCAGAACAATGACAGCCACGGTCTTGAATGGACATAAACAAAAAATAAATAAAGGAGGCCTGGCTTCATTGGTTTCTGGGAGAAAACGCCACTGCTTCTACCACAGCGTTGCATGCAGGACAAAACAGGGTGTATTTTCAGGCTCTGTGACCTTTATTAGACCGGAAATAGGAGGTCAGAGAGAAAATGGGGTGGCGTGCAGCAACAAGCCCCCGGCTGGGATTCAAACCTGCCTTGGCTGCTCCAACCGGCTGTAGCTTCTGTATGTGAGGCAACCGTTCAACCAGTTGAGCTAAACAACTCCTTGGAGACTGGGAAAATGGTCGTGCACGGTGGCTCACGCTGATATCAGGCGGCAGTTGCAACACATTTCTCCTGCGCACGTCTGCACGTTATTAATCAGAAACACGGAAGTAAATTTGATGATGTTTGTGTAGCAGGCAACGTAGAGAAGCGCTGAGATTTGCCGATCAAAACATTGCAAATTTCTTGAGGGAGTAATTTAGACTAGTCATCAGAGCAGCTAGCCATAACAGGAAACTTTCTTTAGCATGCCACAGGGGTGAATAAAACTGCACAGTGTGTATCTCTCATCTTAGCCTTGCAGAAATTAACTATTTTGTCTAAAATACTTTTCTCACACAAACAGACTAAACTGAGTAGGCCTACCTACAGCCTCAAACACAGTAGAGTCATGTGAGTTGGAAATACTTCAGCTTGTTTCTAGATGATTAAATGAGCAGAATAGCTGTTTTCTTTAGGTCAGACTTGAGGGAAAAGTTTTAAAGTAACTCACTTTTTGCCTGCTGCTTTCATGCAATTTCCTGTTTAACTGCAGCAACACCAGAAGTCACAAGTGTAAATTAGTGTGACCCATTCAAACAATGGGAAACAGACCAGGTTGAAATGAGCTATCCACATGCCATCCAGTCACCAAAAGTTAAAACATACAATTAAAAAAATGTGTAAAAGCTATGCAGGTATAAAAGAAAATACCACAAATGTATGATGTTTGGACTATTCTGAGCCCTTGCAGTGAATTTATTGTGTGTAATCCTTCATGAACAGTCTATTAACAATCAATATCACCACAATATCAAAGAAATGTTTTATTATACAGACCAGAGAACTGCTAATCATTTAAACTTGTTCAGATCCCAGAATTTAAATCATCCTTGACTAAGCTGCTTTATTATATGCACAGGGATAAAATAATAAGTTTGATAATCTTTGTTTGTTTCCTGGTTTTAACCAACAGTCACCTGTACTGCAGACAATGACCATTTAATGGCATTAGTAACATTTATATCATAACTATGAAGAGGAGGGCAGGAAACAAAGACCTTCCTTTTTCTCAACTAGCAAAATTAAAAAATGATAAATGCTTCTACCTGGTTGAAACACATGGTTAATGTTCCTTTTAAAAATAAATATTTTGTGTTTTGTAGTAGTTACAATAGTCCTTAATCCTTTAATTGAGTTATTTTTGCATCTAAACTTTGCCAAAAAGGTATTCAGGAATGGTTCTTTTGGACAATATTAAGGAGAAGGGACAAACAATCTCCATGTATGGTTATTCAGGTTTGTTCAACACGTTTTTATCACAACTCATCACATGTGGACGCCTGGTCTACACCTTGTTGTGTTTGCTTTCAATGGCAGGTTACCTTCAGAACATCAATTTTGGATCTAAAATGTCTCCCAAGTTCAAATGTAACAGTTGTAGGATGCATTGCCATTGCAAGGTGGAAAACGTCTGTCTTTTTGCAGTGCCTCACGTAACCCAATTACTTTCATTGTAAAATAAAGTAGTAGCAGGTCTGCAAAGATAGAAGTCAAAACAAAGATTGCATAATGGGAATACGGAAGTGAAAATAGCAAGATTAAGGTTGGTTTTCAACAGAAGTCTAAAGCTGGATTTATACCCGCGCGGTGTCTGCGTACAGTAGGGCTGGCGTAGCTGACGCGGGTGAAATGTGCTCTCGTACTAGAGCGTAGGGTACGCCGTCACGTTGCAGTTTCTCTCCCGAGGTTTCCCGCACAAATTCAGCGAGAAGCCCCAGAAAAGCTGACACACGTAATCGCAAACCGACCAATCACAAGGGAGTACTGCAAGTTACTGCAGGAAGGTAACTGTCAGTACTGCAGATAGCAGGTCTGTTTACTGAGAAGTGAAGGTAAAATGGTACCCAGTGCATTTAAAACAGATGTAAATATATACTTAACATGAGTTGTGGCCATAAATAATGGGTCTGGGCACGTGAAGGCTCCATTATTCAAAACCTTTCAGAAACTATGACATTTTGAAGAAGTATTTGTATTCTGTGACAATGATTTCTCATAGAGCATATGAATAAAAACCACACTGTGCTACACTGCCAGATGGGCTGGCTCCATCCTTTTTGCCAATTATTGCTGCGCCATTAGCAACCATTTTTAATCTTTCTCTTCCTACTGCTGAAACTCCAGATGACTAAGGCTGCTATTTTTTCATCCTCTTTCTAAGGGTGGGGACCAGGCTAACTTAAAATGTAACTGGCCTATATTCATTTTATCATGCACATCCAAGGTTCTTGAAAAACTTCTATATAATACTTACAAAAACAAAACATCACATCTAAATCCAGCTTCTGCTTCAGGTTATTTATTTTTTTACCGCTGTCTTAAGCGATAGTACATCTGCATTACATTCCAAACAGTACAATGTTCACTGACCTATAAGCCTTTGATTCTGTGGATCATTCAATTTTATTACAAAGATTAGGCCATATTGGAATCTCTCATCATTGTTATGGTTATCAAATTACATCTTTAACAGGATGCAGCAAGTTCAACTAGATCTCCATCTTTCTCAGCTTCTCTATATGCCATCAGGTGTCCCTCAGGGCTCAATTCTTGGTCCAACACTTTTTGCTAATAAATGATATTTCTCAAGGTGTTAGTAAAGCTTTTATCAACCTATATGCTGATGACACAGTCTTATACGCCTCTGGTCCTACAGATGATGTTCTTAACTCTCTTAAACATAGTTTTAATGAAATACAGCAGGCCTTTACTATCCATACCACCATTAACATCACTACAACAGATGGGACCATCAGTGAACAGGTTAGACTATAGATATTTGGAAAATTGGTTAGACAATGGACTGTCTTTGTCACATCACATAAATATGTGACATTCAAAGGTCAAAGCAAAACTTGTTTTTTTTTATAGAGAAATTGATCCTCATTTACATCTGCTGCCAAACTTGTGATTGTCAAAAAGACCATCCTCCTCTTCCTTAATTATGGCGATGCAATCTACCAACATGCATGCAAAGGAACTATTCACAAACTGGACATAGTCTACCTCTCTGCTATTTGTTTTGCCACAAACGCTTCATTCAGTGCTCACCACTGTTCTCAGTTTAAATGGCCTTCCTCACATAGTCGCCGTAATTTCATCTATAAAACACTCTGAGGTCATCCACCTCTAAATCTAAGACAACTTCTGTACTGGGTATCAGTAGCCAAGTACAACACATGGTCCTCACTTCTTATCATGACACACATCCCCAAAACCAAGTCTCGTTTTGGACAATCGTTCTTTTCGTTTGCATCAAATGACTGGAACTTGTTATGAAAACAATTGAAACTGGATGCTTTTATTTCTGTCCCTGTTTTTAAAGGCCACCTAAAAGCAACTTTTAATGGCAATTGTAAATGTTTTACCATAATCTAACTCCACCTTTTATTCCTA
Organism: Atherinosoma microstoma; assembly: GCA_037177055.1. Classification (NCBI taxonomy): domain Eukaryota; kingdom Metazoa; phylum Chordata; class Actinopteri; order Atheriniformes; family Atherinidae; genus Atherinosoma; species Atherinosoma microstoma. Next base: position 28,312,668 of record JBBBVU010000015.1, on the reverse strand, counting down.
AAGATTTACTCAAATCTATGTGTTATTGTTCAATGTGCTGTTGTTGTGTTTTTGTTTGTTTTTCCTCCCCCTCCTCCCTTGCCCACAAGTGTTTTCTGGCACAGTGTACATAAGAATCAGTTCTTAAGGTTTTTACTGCAAAGTAAGGTTCAATAAATATATCTATCCTATATATATTAACTGCATATCATGTTTTTATATAATTCATGTTATGGGATAAAAAAAGACAAGATTTTATCATCATGTGAACAAAAATCTCCAAATCATTTGTTGACTTTTCTGGCTGTTAACATTAGAAGACAAGCAGAGGACCTTGATACTCATTGTCTGTTTAACACAGCAGCTCAGAGCCAATCAAAATGAACTGATGACTTTTGACCTTGATAAAGGGACGCTGAACCCCTACGGTTTCATAAGCTTTTGTGTTGGTGGGTCAGAGCGAGAGTTAGCTTAGCATATAATTAATGTTTAATAACCCCTGGTTGTTTGTCAACACTTTTCCCACTGTCTTTTTCCATGCCTTATAATCTTCAGAGTGCCTGCAGGCACAGCATTCTCCGATAACATCTTAAGCCTCTTGTTCCAATACCCTGGCCTGGCAGTAACAACACTGGCCAGTCACTCATTTACAAGCAAAGATAAATGCACAGTCCTTAATCTGTCTCCAGTTAGGGCTCCAGCAGCACAACACAGGCCAGGCCCACGCCTTCAACTCCTCTTCAGGCTTAGCTGCTGCATCCGTCCTGCTGCTGCAATGTAAGGCTGCCTCCACTCTCACCTCAATCACCTGCCACACAGGTACCAGCTGATAAGCACACACACACACACACACACAGCCATGGAAAGTTCTCCCGGTAATTTGGACGAGTGCTGAAGAAATTCCACTGTTTTTGTGTTGGTACATTATTTCACCAAGTTCAATAACAACTATAGAGTCGATGTTTATTTTTCAAGACCCACCATCTGGGTGTGAATCATTTAGAAACATCACAGCTACCTCTGAGTGGTGAGGATTCCAGACTTTCCTTTGTTTAAAGGAGTTTGGGTCTTCTTTTACTTGTTTGGATTTTTTGTTGTTGCTCAGCAAATTAACCGAAAAATGAAAGAAAGAAAAAAAAAGCATTGATAATAAACTAAACATTGTCTGCAGACGGTTCAAAACACAATTCTGCTACATGTGATTTTCTTTACTTAATTCATGATTATGAAAAATAACCACACAAAAAAAGAGTGAGGATAAAATAAAGAAAAAAAATACAGTTTGATTTTTCAGGAAAGTCTTAGACCACCGAACCACCAGTCTTCATCATGGAGATTATTGTTAACTTATTATGTGAAAAAACAATTAAAATTCTGCAATTGTAAGAAAAATTTTTATCTTTTCCATATATATATATATATATATAATATGTGTGTATGTGTGATAGTAGTGAAAATATCTTCATTACCAACAATTATGATGCCTAGTACAAAGAACACATGCGTACACAAACAAAGGAAATTTAACAATCACCCTTTACACTTTAAAGTTCACATCTCAAATCAATTTCAGAAAAATATAATGACTTAAAGCTGCTTTGATTATTTAAATTTGTGCTTTATTTATTCCTTCATATTTTTTTGGAAGAATCTTTGTAACAGTGTTATGTATACAGTACAACAGTGTTGTATTTCTTTGTGTCTCACACCCAGAAAAACTAAAAGAATATTTTGGTTTTGAAGTCTGAGTTTGGGTTCTTAATATTTCTTTTCAGTCGCTCCTTTTTCTATATCATGCAAAACAAAATCACTCTCAGTTCCATATAATTACTGAGGAAGAAAGAAAAGAAATAATTAAATGTGATTCCGTTACACAAGCTCATTAAAGCTTATGCTATCCACTCTATTTCCTTTTGGTCTGAATGAGACAAAAGGAGAACAATATCCCATTAAAGGCAGTTTCCTCATCCTATTCATTTGAATTGGTGGTGAAGTGTCAGTGTTTTTCTGTGGATTAAAGCCTGATAGCTCTTGCAGGAAGAATGATTCCCCCCCGTTTGAAGACTTGTGAATACACACCAGGCAAGAAGGATGGCGAGACTGAGCTGGAACAGACGAGTGGGAAACATAATGAAAGAATGCTTCTAATGCAACGTCTGCAGAGGGTGAATTAGGAGGCAAATAGTGTGATTATTCTGTGATGTAGTGGTGGTGGTGGTGGCGGTGATGGTGGGATCTTGCCAGCCCTGGGATGCAGATAGAAACCACCAGGGGTACAGGAGGGGAGCAGGCAATTGTGATTTATGGGTAGCAGTGGGCTGATAAGGTGGCTTCCTTCATTTAATGCCTTATCGGCTGCGTTAAAGAAAGGCCACAATTTGCAGCATTCTTAAAAGCCCCAGATGTGACTAATCTTTGCAACCTTCCAGACGATCTGTCTCAGGGAAAAACTATAGATCACTCACTTGTCTTACACATCTCAGACTCTTCTCCCTTTAGTGGAGCAGCTGGAAAGTGGTGGAGGAAGATATATGTGAGGGTTTAAAACCTATTAGCAACGAGCAGAGAGAACAAATCAACACCTGAATCACAGAGCTGGATATTCACAATGTTTGCTTTCTGAATTTGCTTTAAAAATATGTTTAACTTTAATTTGAAAATCTACAGTGTATTCATACATAAATCATAACAGTAACAATGAATCAGGATTTCCATCAAAACTGAAAGAGAATATTTTTAAGGAAAGCTTCAAAGATATAAATATTAGATTATGTTGTCTGCAAAATATCTGCTGTAGTCATTTTTCATTACAATAAATAGAAATAGGCCTGCAGCATGAGTGTTGTCTGTGATCACATTAAATCTGCTCAAACTGACCTGCAAACATGACTGACTTCCATTGATGTGGGATTTCAATGTCTCGCACAGATATTCTTAACCACATAAAGCCAAACTTATCATATTTTTCTGAGACATTTCGCATCCCTTTTTGGTAGAAACTTTGCTATAAACCCTGTAGGATATAATATGATACTTGTCTTCTGCCCCCTAATGGAGAGCAGGAAGCATAAAACTACACTAAGTGACTGTAAAAGAAATGGACGAACTGTGAAACCATGTGACCCGTAGGTTTGTGAAGAGCTGAAAAGAAGCTCATTGGGAGGTTCCCACCGTCGCCATCTTGGCACCGTTACAAGTCTCATGACTCCAGGAAAACCCAAAAATGGGCGACGAGGAGGCGCTGAGAGGGGGGCTGTGAGTGTGTGGAGGGATGATTGACACCCTTCAAACTCTGAGCTACGAGCTAACAAGGCTAACCAGGAGCTAACGGGAGCTAACCAGCTAACGGAGGTAGGCGGGCTAAAGCTAAAAACCGAGGTTGTGCTACTCTCTGCCTTGTTTTGCTGGATGTCTGCCACCTGTCAATCAAAAGGACACGCCCCTAATTATGAAGAATTTTATGATTAAATAACATCTAAACAGATAAGGTTGAATTTTTTTCACTCCCCCCACAGTTGTCATGAACTATTAAACCTAAAATGTTTTTTTGAACCAGGCTGTAAACATGTTTATTTCTGCTGTGAAGTTGGCCTCTTTAACATGGGAGTCTATGGGGATCTGCTCTGTTTTGCAGCCAGCACCTAGTGGAGGAGGGGGGAACTGCAATTTTGGCACTTCCGCATAGGCTTCACGTTTCTAAGCCGGAAGTTGCCCATTGACTACACTACAACAATTTTAACACGTCACACGGTAATAAATGGTAGATATACCAAAAAGAAGTTTGTAAATTTTTTCCCACATTTTGTTAAAGGGCCAAATAAAGACTTCAGATTAAAAATATTTTACTTTTCTCACAATTTTTCTTGGGTTGGGCTTTAAAGGGTTAATGGAACTGACATCTATTGTAGGCCTATGCAGCATGTTGACTCAGTGCACAACACCACTGTCTCCTAATAAATCCTAACAATGTGAATTTCATGTCTCACTTCCTAAAGACATGGACACTATATCTCAACGTCAGATTTGTCACAGCTTCTGTATTTGATGTTTACACTAGCTGCTTCTTTAATTAGTCCACCAGCTCCTGCGCTGAACATCCAAGCCCAACACACCATTCACTCAACATTTTCCATTGGCTCTTCAGTTTGCTACTTTCTTTTGCAGATGGTCAGGGTTCGGACTTGAAAATAAATAATTGAAGAAAGTCCAAAATAAATGGTTGGCGTTTGGTAAGTAAAGTGCTGAAGCAGCATTCCACTTCATACTGAAAAACCTGATCTCATACCACAACACCAGTTTAAATAACCTAAACAACGATGGGAACGTGGTGCAGAGGGAAACTGTTTGAGGGGGAATCTTATTCACTCATACACCACTAACCATGCAGCTGAGCCGCTGAGTTACTGGAGATGTTGGAGGAAGTTCAGAAAGTGAAGCTGCAGACGATGAACATGGTGATTTGTCTGTTGTCTGGAGATACTTTGGTATGAAAATGTTGGACCTGAACAAAACTATTCATTGAAAATGATGTCCAGATGAAATTGTCCCTGGAGGAAGCAACATGAGCAATCTGATGCACCACATGCACAGGAGTACCAAGAATTTCTGAAACAGATCAGCATCCTCCACATCCTCAGATGTCAGACGTAGATCATGAGAACTGCACAATGTACAGTTGACATGACAATGAGAAACTATTCTTAGCCAATCTACTGCAGTAATTCTTCTTTTAATCAGTCATGCATGAAAAAAATACTGTGACGAGGTATAATAAAAAAAAACATAAACATTTGTTTCAACCACCCAGTACTAGTTTGGGAATACATTTCTAACTATTTATGGGTTATGGTTCCTCACATGGACACTACCCTATACACAACAGGCTAGGCAGACACCGCTATGTTGCGATTTCCAGCCATGTGACATTACTATGTTTCTGATATCTTGGCACACTTATAAACATACACTTTCTGATGAATCTGTCTCCTAAAAAAACCCATAAAATACAATGTGCCTATGAGGACATCCCTGTCAATCATTTTATATGATATAATTAATGAAGTCACATTCACAGGGACACGTTCAAGACTGCTACTACTAGTATTACTACTAGGGTTTAACCCTTTAATGCAGTTTGTATCGTATCTGATAGGAAGTTTCTGAGACCTCTTGCATCACTTTATGGTAAAAACTTTTCTCAACACCTGTTGAACACAGTATGATACTTGTCTGCTCCCTTGGATACCTTTTTTACTAAAATAATTTAGACATAACACACGGTAATGACCAGTAATTATACAAAAATTATGTATATATTTTTTTACATTTTGTTAAAGGGCCAAATAAAGACATCAGTTCAAGAAAATTATTTTTTTTCATCCATTTTTTCTTGGATTGGGCTTTAAAAAGCCATTTCTTAACTTTTCGACCTGAAAACTCCGCTCTCCGGACTCGTTTCATGGCACAGTGACATCTATCGTGTGCATTTCTGGAGCCGTCATTGCCCAGCAGCGTCCCGCGGCTGAGAAACCACTATACTACTTTTTTTATCCGGGACGCTACGTGACGTTGCAGCTGAGTTTCGCTTTATGTACCGTGTTACACGCTAGCATGCATTTATAAACAAACCGGCTGTTTTGAAAGCACCGCGGCGGATTCAGCAAAGAAACGTTAGAAGACTTTATCTAAGGAAGAAAAAAGAAAGAGAAAGAGACAGAATAACAGATAAGACAAGAGTCAAGATAGTTTTTTACTGTCTGGAGAAATCTCACAGTACAGCTCGGATGCAAGATGGATACTGGATTAGCCATCGATGGGGTTGCGAGACAATGGCAAAAGTTAAGTAGTGTATCTTTAAAGTATCAAAGTAAATAAAATGTCTTACTGAAAGCAACCCATTTATAACAGATGTTCCATATGCAGATCATGATGTAATTTCACAAAAAAATACATATTTTTCTCAGGCTCCCTACACATATTATACACCTTTTGTAAAGCTAAGATTCCTGAGATGTGAACAATGTATACCCTGTAACAGTATACATTGTTCACATACAATCACAAATGCAAAAGTATATGCAATGTACTTTTGAAGCCATACTGTACTCAAGTAGCAGATGATACTGCAACATAAACGCAACATGTTACATCAGCAAGGGTCCAGTTAAAGTAGTCCTGTAAAATAGTTGGTCCATAACAAGTCTTTTATCCATAAAAACCTGTTTTAGGCAATAATTGCAGGATTTTAAGGGGTTAATGATGTGACTCTTGCAATGAAAAGATATCTTAATGTACAGATATGGATCCACACAAGTTTTCTTTAATTAGGTATTCTCCTGTGGGACGTGGCCTTGTGGTGATGTGGCTCTGATGCAGCTGCTTTGGAAGGAAAACTTGACACCAGAAGGGAAATATTTGATGCAACACCTTCTGTTTGACTGAAGTCTGGTGGTCTGAGAAGACTTCAGGTAAAAAGTACACTTTCCTTTCTTAAATGTACTTTTCCATGATGTTAACATTTTAAAGTTTAATATCCAGAATGTGGTTCAGTCTGTTTTTATTCAAAGAACAGATTTTATTTCATTTAAATGTCTTTTTCAGCTCAGGAAGAAAAGTAGATTTTGATATTTTTGTTGTTTTTTGTAATTTGATATGAATGAAGTTGTTGTGTTTGATAAGCTGTGATATTGTTTCATATTATCCTGAATCATACTGAAAGCCTATCTTTGCAGAATTTATGATATTATCAAACATCCAATCATTTTCCATTGAATCCATATAATCACAGCTCTAAATAATTTTTTTTGATCACTAGTAAACATTTCTGGGACATTTCTGAAGTTACCAGCTAATCAGAATTTCTACAAGCAAATATGAATAATCCAGGTTATAATTTAAACATACATCTTTCTTTATCTATTTTTTTTGTTTGTTTTTTTCACGAAAATGCCAAACAACAACATTTTCTTTCCCTTTAAGGAAAAAAGTAACTTAAGTTGATTTTTTTTACAACATTACTGAAGCAGATATATAAATACATGCATACAATCATCTTAACTAGAGAGTCCATCCTTCCTTTATTTTCCTGTAACCATCTTTATTTCTGTTTTTCCTTCTACTCGTCACTTTGTTTAATTTCTCCCCTCATTCGGCAGCACTTTGTTCAGGCAGCAGCTCATAAAGGACACCATGCAGCCGGTGGATGATGGGAAATGTAGTGAGAGCACTGCAGGACAAATAACATTCATTATTTGCTGAACTGGTCAAGAAGTCTTCTTTTACACCTCCTAGAATAAAACATGTGCTTGGTGTGTTCATTTAGAGTCCTGCTTATAACATTATCCCAACATCAAGCTTGTGTTTTCATATCATGCCTCACAAGCTTGGAACACGATACCTACTCCTACACATGAGAATCCCACCATCGGACTGTTTACTAAACATCTAAAATCACGGACAATCAGAAATGTTCTCACAACAACAGAACTGGTTTCTTCTTTTTCTTATTGCTTCTTTATCTCTTGTTTTTTGTGTGATGTTATGTGCCCATCAACATGGAGGCATTGTGCAACATCATTCATGCATTTCATCATGAAACACATTTTACCATCATGTGATGTAATTTAGCACACTGTACCTTAACAACTCAACCTAGATCCTGATTGATGGGATACTCCCTCTGGTCTCAGATAAACTATATTCTTATTTTGTTCTTAATTCTTTCATTTCTTCTAATTATTTTCCACCTTGATCTCCTTCCATTACTATTCTTAATGTTGTTGTATTATGTTGGCCTACAAGGAAACTAAAAATGGTAATTAGCTTTGCTATAACCTTAGATTTTAACATGATATATATTTATATACACTATAGGGATGTGAATTTGACAACAATTCGATTCTGATTCTTGCAGACGATTCGATTCTGTATCACTTCTCGATTCTAACATATCGCAAGTCACAATCAATACTTGTTTAATAACAGAGGCTGCTAATTCCAGGATTAACTACATACAAGCTAGAAAGAGCTCTGGGGAATTGTTTTATTAGTTGAAAAAAAACTAAAAAGGAGTTTTTCCAGGTTAATTAAGTGATTCAAATATTAAAAACACACATAGCGATCTCTTGACAAAGAGGTGACGTTTATTTTTGTTTACTTTGCAAATTTAAATATTTCTTTGTCACTTAACAATATCTTTGAAAAGTAGTCACTTAAATACTTTTCAAGTCTTTTAAAATAACGATTCTTGGAAATTTTGGATCGATTCAGAATCTTAATAAGAAAGAATCTGGATTTTGATGTGAATTGATTTTTTTGCACTGTCCCTTTTTTTCTTTTTTTTATAAATAAATGAGCTCAAATAAATGCATCATGTGTTGCTATTCAGTGATGTCTGCGCTAAAAGTTGAAGCTAACTCTGTAATGGTCTAGATTTCCTCAGTAAAGGCTGTAAATGTATAACGGCCTCTTTTTTTTATGTGTATGCTCCAAGCAGAACTCATCACCCTGACAACGTGCAGCGTTTCTACCACGTGGCGAAAGGATCCCTAACCAAAGCATAAACATCAGTGTGGACCCTATGAACCTCTTTCTATCTGCAAAAGGAGAAAACCACTTGACTGTTGTCTCTTTATGGTGCAAACTGTAATAATTTGTCAATGGAGACTCCTGCAGCTAACACACATGTTGATGTGAGACTGAATGTAAAGACGTTCCCTTCTCAGTTATGTAAAAGTGTGCAGAAAAGGAAAGAAACTTCACCTGAAGGGATTAAATGTTCCTAAGTCTCCACATGTAGCACATGCTATATGACTGAACACACACGCACGTCTGCAGCGCTGTCAGGTGTCCCTACACTGTTCTACCAATAAACGTGGAACTTGACACAGCCACGCCGCTGATCGATACTAATCACTGAAATAATTACTCACCACAGCTTAGGTATACCATTGATTTTCAAGGCAGTTGTTTGCATTACTGTCATATCTGATCTTAATAATCTTAAAAGGCTTTTATTTTCTGTTGAAGTTTAAGGTCCTCAGTGAGGTTATATAAAATGTATGAATGTCATTGCAAGGTCTAATCAATGCGCACTGATGTCTGGAGTACCGGCTCCAGTGGCTTTCATCTGCACGGCTGTTTTCATAGCTGGAATTAAATGTGAATAACAGTTCTGACAACATGAACAAATGAAGCAGTTTAGGTAGAATTAAATTTATACAAGAGGGGTATTGAATATTGATCAGTGGAGAGAGAATGGTGTGTTTTTATCCAAACAGCCTTAAATTAACTGGACGATATGAACGGCAGCAGCTGGGTGCAGCCAAAGAAAAAAAGAAAAGCACAATAGTTTGCACAACTTTTCCCCTCCTCACTTATTCCCAAATCATGTGATCTACTATCCCCTTCATTCCTCAGCTGACTTCTGTTAATAGCTATGTGCAAGTAGGCAGAAGGAAGTGGAGCAGTGTTCGTCTGCAGGTCAATCATCTGCAACGTGACATCGCCTGGTAATCCCACCCGCTCCGTCATTCACCTCTGCGGTTAGCATGAGTAGCTACTATCCTCCAAATGTATTGCAATTTTTTTCCACTTTAAAGTGCTTCTCTTTCTTTAAATTAGGTGCATATATTCATTTTTTAAATGCCTCGCTGTGTTCTACAAGTGTAATTAGTCAGGGATACTCAGCAGATGATTTTTTTGCCGTCCGCCATTCTTAAGTATTCATGAAAGCCAGTGATCTGACAAATGGAATTTTTCAGCACGGCAGCATCTTGCATCTCACACCTTATTCCAGCAGATAATCCTGTTTAAATATCCCTGCCTGGTTTACACAGCCCAGGTAGGGAAGTATCGGCAACAGCATTTAAATGCTTGCACATGCATGTGTGCACCCTCTCACATACAGTACCTTCACAAAGTGGATGCAATGTAAACAATAGTTCACATGTGTGGACTGGTTGAATGTAAAACAGCTACGTTTAATTGAAACTCAGCACTTTCTGGGCCACGTTTTCTCTCATTGGCTATATCCTTCCAAATCATAACATTCATTTGTTTTGCATGACTTGACACTATCATTCATGCTTGAATGTTTTCTACAGACGTGCATTTTGAAGACTCTTAAAACGTGACATGTTGATGTTTTCCTTTGCAACCTGTAAAATGAGCATGTTTTGTAATATGGGAAGCTGTTGCAAATGTGATATTACATAACCGCTGAGATGCTAAGAGGTTGGATAAGGGCGATACAAAAAGTGCAGTTTTGCAAAAGAACGAAGCGTGACACCAATGTGATCCAAAATAATTTTTTTCTTCACAGTCAGTTGCTGCAGATGTCGGCTGCACATCCATGATGAGAATCTCCCGTTCCACCACATCCCAAAGGTGGAATGTTGGATGGAGATGTGGTGACTGTGGAGGCCATTGGAGTACAGTGAACTCATTGTCATGTTGGAGATGATCTGAGCTTTGTGA
>JBBBVU010000015.1:28290076-28300148 GCA_037177055.1 Atherinosoma microstoma | reverse complement strand
TTTAAACACCCGTCCCCCCCCCCTTTTCCCCCCCCCCCCCCCCCCCCCCCCGTCCCCCAAGCTTCCAAAAAAAAATAAAAAAAAGCAAAGCCTCACCCCCGCGGCACACACAGAATGAAAAGGGGGACATGCAGGTCATTACCATAACAAGCTGGCGTGTTTCTGAAGATACACTTGTTCAGAACAGACAGGGGCAAGAGTGGGGGGGGTGGGGGGGGGGGGGTAGGGGGCTGGGGTGGCAGCACAGGCCCAGTTTATTTCAATAACAACAGCCAGACACACGGCCTATCTGCTGAGACTTTGAATGAAACACTTGGGCTCTGATGGAGCGATAAGACACAGATGCTAAAGGGGGGGGGGGCGGCGTCTGAAACGGCCTCTTGACCCCCTCGTTTCAATTCATGACAGAGGCGAACCAATGGAGTTGGTCACAGTGAACATCGTAACCCTCTCAAACAATTTCCTCTTGTGTAAACCTGAACGGTTAATTACAGCGCGATCATTTTCACATGAATGGCTCCGTGTTTACCGTGGGGCAGCACATCCATCCCTGGGGAAGACAATGTCAAGTGCTTCACACATAAACAGATGTGTAAACCCCCTCCTCACCTCCAAAACACCTCCTTTTCTTTTCTTTCTCCAACACAGGTAATCCTCAACAGTGAAAAAAGCAGCCGGCGCTTTACTATTGGTACAGATAGAGTACAGACACTTAGATTTAGGAGGCGATGTCCTAAATCTCAGCTTGATTTCCTATGTTAACCGTGGCTTAGCTGCGGCTGGGCTGGATGCAGGAGAGCCTGTTGAGAGTTAGTGGAGTAGTTGTAAATATGTGGTAACACTTTCAGTGGTAATCCTCCAGCACAAAGAATTGCCAGAGATTATGGACCGGTTGTCTGACAGAGAGAATCCTCCGGCACAATCAAATTCCTATGGCTGCTGAGATTTGTAGAGGGCACAATACTGTACTGCTCGGCTCGCCGGTAATGTGAGGGCAAGCTGCTCCCCAGATGGAGAGCTAAGAAGCAAATATAGCATGAAGTGCATATTAAGTAAACAGAGGTTTGGTAGGAATATAGCAGAAGTGCAGCAGCAGAACGATGGATGAGCTCCTTTTTTTCTTTTAAAGATCAGAGGGAGTGTGCTTGACCAGGACGAACTGACCCGTGCCCGTCCTCTCCCGGTGATACCACGCTGACCCGAGCCGTGAAGACGTGAGAACCGCCAGCCCTCTCCTCCACCTCCTCCTCTTCCTCGGAGCGCGACACAATCGCCCTCTCTGACACATTTTGAGTGGGGTTTAAGGAAGTGAAGTGAAGAGAGAGTGTGAGGGAGCGAGAAACCCCACCACAGCCCCGCAGCCCCGAGGATGAATAGAAGATAGAAGCCGTTTCATTTCAGAAATCGGCCTCTGCACTTGGCTGAACCTACAATAAAAGTTGATAATTGAGAAGTGAAAGAGTAGGATCAATATGACTGTGGAGAAGAAAAAAAGTGGAGGCTTGGGCTTATGTTTAATGCAGTTTAACTGATATTTAATATTTTCTGCTTTCTCTCTCTTCTTCTCCTTTTGTCCACATTAAAATACTTCAAAAAGAATTCTAATAAAGTGGAAATTAAAAGGAGCATAGATTGGGGTTGGAAAGAGAGGCCTCTAATCCCGCTATCTCTTAATAATTCAAAGTCTCTTTTATTTTCTGAATAAAAAGCGGAATTAATCTGGCACTGTGAAGCTGTCCTCTCTTCTCACTGTTTAAATAAATCCCCGTTCGTACATTAGACGCGAGGAGGCCGGCTCTGGCTCCTCGCCAAGCTCTGTGTCAATTCCCTCCTGCCTCCTTCCTTTCTCTCCCAGCCCCTCTTTATTCCCTTTCTTTTGCTTTCTGCCAGGGAGGGACCTGTGAGAGAAGCCTTGCCACCAGAGAGCTGCTATCTCCAGAACCTGCTCAGCACACAGGCCTATCACAGGCAGCTAAGACCACTTAGCTCAGGCCGCCAAAAGGCACCCTTATGAAACTTTACCCAGATATTAGGGCACTGTGAAGCCAAATGATATATTACAAAAAGGCATTGTGTAAGGGGGGGGGGGGTGACCATTTATAGTATTTATATAAGGCTGTCAGAGGAAGCAGTTAATATTCTGGCCTTTAACAGCAATTCTTTGCTTAAATAAAACATATTTATTGCACCAATTATGAATAAAAGAAGAGTCAATTCTGATAATGAGGGACTGTATATCGGAATCACTCAAGATTTATTCAGTGTTTCTCCACAAATGCATGACTGTGTCGCTCAGCTTCTCAGAGGACAAAAGACGAGCCTTTGAAACTGACACCATGAAATAAAAGGAGCTTAGGCTCCGAGAGTAGAACTGAGTGAAGACAGTAGACAGAGGAGCAGGCCTGAGCGTCAGCACACGGGGCCTGCCGGCTCTTTGATTAGCACTGCCCTCTCTAGCAGTTTACAGGCCGCCTGTCTTTACAACCCTCTCGGAAGCAGGTCCCCACCCCCCTCCCTCTTTTTCGCATCCGTGAACCCCTCCTCTGGCTTCGCCCAGGGCGAGGAAGCTGATTGGGTCAACACGCCGGCCACTCTCTGCGTCCCAGCGATGCATCTGCTGAGATGAGCGCCAGAGCCTGTCCTCGCCCTGATAGACGCCTTTTCTGGCACTCCAGAATCTAAGATCCTCGGCTCGATCCTGGATCAGCCTTCCCCACTCTCCCCCTCTGCGGTCGGAGATTTGCGGCATCGCTTTCCCACTCCTTCGCTGTCCGCGTACGCTCTGGCTCAAACTGCCCACACTTGCAATCCCGGCGATACTTTCCTCCGAGACTCCGGCTGAAAGACGAACAATAGCTGCAGACTCTTGGCTTTTTCTTCCGCGGTCATTCATCCAGCCAGACGAGCCGTTCGAAAAGCAAACCAGTGTTCACAATATGCTGGAAAATATCCGTATCTTCTCAAGGTGAAGCTTTGGACTCGTGCACCCTACAACCAATACGCACACCCAATTTCACGTGTTGAAAACACCTTGATTTTGTGAGGCTTGTAGAAATGAGATTGACATGCCTGGTCTGGGGCCAAGTCCTTCTAAAACCAGGCACAGTCCTTTTTTCGCTGCACAAAAAATCTCCACTTTATATGTTTTCAAATGATTTTACAAAAAAGGGAAAAAAAAATCAAGAGAAGGAAATAGAGGAGGCCCAGAGGGGAAGTGTAAAGGTGTGTCTTGTGTTCCCTGAAGGCAGCAAAAAGTCATTTTCACTGAGGTGTGGGCTATTTTTATTTATATATCTCCTTCGCTCTGTTTCTTCATACATACTGTTTGCGGGGCTATCATTATACCAGACAGAGAGGTGGGGGTAAAAACCATTTGCATTAGCATCACTGTCTGACTCCAGGCACTAAGCAATGATACTTTATTCCATACCATTCAGAGGGCCATTATCACTCTACCCCCTCTGTCCCCTCTTCCAGCAGGGAGCTCACACACACACATGCACACGCAATTACACGACGCGCCGCTCACACTATTCCCATCCAGTGCTATCGCAGATAGCATCTCGTGCAACACTGGCGCAGAGGTACAGGACGGGCGAGGGGAAGTGGAGGGGAGGGACATTTCCGGAGGGGGGTCCTGGCATGTAATTGTCCTGGTGAGCACTCAATAGCACCTTAAACCAAGCAGGCAATCTACAAAGCTGTGCAGTGAAGGAGGGAAAGGCCCTGTGGCTATGGGGACCCTAATAGGAACTTCTTTCTCACAGAGATAAATGGAGAAAGTTCCTTTTATTTATCGGTAGCTGCTGTTTGGGACTGGGGCTATCAAAGCGCAGCAGTGCTATTTATCCCTCCAAAAAGGATTCGTCCGACACAGGGCTGAGGGCAAAAGAGGGAAAGAGAAGGCTAAGGAGGGGGCGACCACTGGAAATTGGCAGAAACAGAAGGTCAAACTGTTTATCTTTTTTATTCCCATGTCTCTCCTTCTCCTTCATTCTTCCAGAACTCTCAGTTTACCTGTTGTGGTAATAAAGCCTCGGTATTAAAACTCTTTACTGTATGGGAAGCGGCCGGATTTCCGATAAAGATTAAAATCGGTGGGGTTATTCCAATATGCAGCAGTCAAGGTGAGCAAGTAATTAGTTTCTATTCACTCTTCAAGTGATAAATTCTACTCACAGTGTAACTCAGAAGTGAGAATGATGAGGATGTGGGTTTTAAAAAAAAAAAGGAAAACACAACCATCCATAGCGGGCTAATTGCATTGCTTTGACAGTGAGTTTAACATGTCTGTGCATATGCTATGCCTATCAACACACCAGCGAGAAGGGGGCCCTCAAGCGTGAGCCTCCTAATTCACTGAAACAACAGCGAGTGAAATATGACATCCTCGAGTGCTTGTCCCCTCTCTGTCCTGAGCATCTCATGGAGAGCATTCACTCTGCCGTGGATGAGTGAGCATTGTTCAATAAACGCTTTCAGCAGTCATGACCCTGCATACATAATCTGCTCTGAGACTCAATGCAAAGAGGGGCAGAAAGTTGGGTTGCTATGGAAGACATCATGTCGCTGTCATATGACCAGACACTGGAGCATGTCAGGAGTAGATTGGTCCACTGGTGATATGCTAATATGGACTTTTATACATGAACAGAGTTCAGCAGTTTCACTTATTTTACTATTTTTATTTAATTGTTTCAGTTTCACAATTTTTTTAGACAGGAAAAACTTAGATAAACGACTCCATGTGACCTGATAGGATCATAACGTGTCAACAGTTTGTTGGAAAATCTTTTAATGAAGATTATTTTTTTCTAAAACAAAATTAAATGTGCTCCTTCGGTTCCACTGGATGGATCATGATTTATTTATTTGTCATCATAACCATTTAAAAGGCAAAGTGTTGCTCAAAGTAAAGGACTCTTCCTTGGTTGGATGTGTCTTTCAAGGTCCTGACAAGTGGGCAGATGTAATAGCATCATCGTGTCAATTACCCTCTACAACAGTATAAATAGCTGGAAGCCGGCGGCCATTTAAATGTTGGTGTCCTTTAACACAACACATTAATGCCAACAAGTTTACATGGCAACAAATATGGTAAAAAAATTATAAAAGCATAAGTTGCACCTACACTGGCACTTTGGATTGGAGGCAGGGCCAAATGAAGATTAGAATTCATTTTGGTGGGTCTTTATATTTGTTTTTACTTTGATCCATCTTTGACTTCTGTTCAAATATTCACAATGTTGGAAAAGTGGTTTCTTTTATTTAAGTAATGAAAAAAAAAGAACAAAACAACTAAACTTTTCGCTTCAAGTCAATCAATTAAAATGTGTTCAGGTCCGTTAATTTGTTCCTTGATGAACATGAGAATGTTGTTCTTTAGCATCATCACTAAAAATACACATAAAAACAATTATAAGGAAAAATGTATGGTTACATCAATCTGATTGGTTGGTGACTGTAGGAATCTAGCAGCTACATTGGCTGCTGACAAATAAAAAAACGTTTATTAAGAGACTTCCAAGCGAAGCTAAGTTCCAAAAATTTGACAGAGATGGGAAATGTATTTAAAACCAAGATGTCCCTGGCAAACATTAGATTGATTTTTGAATTTCTATGTGAGTATGTGTGTACATCTACATATGGTAGATGTGTATATGTGTATGTGCATAAACATGTACATGTATGTATATAATAATTTTTTTCTGTTTTTGCTTTGATTGCTTCCATTTTTTTGTTTCTTTTCTTCTTCTTTTTTGGTTTTGTTTTTTGGGGGGGCTTTGTTCATGTTGTTTGTTTTTCATACAAATAACATTTCCTTTTGATTGATTTATTGCAGTTAATTTGTATAAAGGGAAAAAATGAAAAAGGGAATCATCCTACTGGAATTAATAAGGCAGAAGCTGTTAAAAAAATGTAATGCAATGTGATTCTCAATAAAGAAAATTATTAAGAAAAAAACAAAAAAAAACTTCGGTCTTCTAAAAATGTCTGTTCCTAAAGATCTGGTCGTTAACTTTGAGAAAGACTTTCTGGTTTGTTTTGATGAATTTCTGTTCATACGGAAGCTGCTTGTTGTTACGGAGACACAGGCGGAGGAAGCCTGGTTCACTATTTCTGGGAGCAGAACAGAACGTGTAAAGGAAACTCTTGCATTTAGACTGTGACCATTCAGGGAATCAAACACACGTCACCGCACTTTATAAATCAGCTTCTGAAATGAGCTGTTGGACTGTCTCAGCTTGTCTCATGGTGTCTTCTCTCATTCTTTAGAGCAGAATCAAGACCATTATTCAGCCTTTCCTGTCAGTTCTTAAAGTTCACTGCTCAACTAGACTACATCTCACAAGTTGGTAACATTTATAGCAGAAACTGTAAATGATTCGCCAAATTTAGTTTTGTGGATAATCCACACTCCAAGAAGAACCCACAACAACTAAATAATGTCACTTCATAAACTGATTTTAACGTATTGCACATGAAACTGTTCACCTTTTAACAGCAAGCTAGCTGTCATTTGACACCACAGGAAAGTGGTCTTAAGATAGCGGTGGAACTTCAAAACAATCTCTAATTAAAATAATGACCTTTCAGTTCCATCGGCAGCAGATGTCCAGGCTAAAGGAGCTCCGTGGACATCTTTCTTTGAAGCCAAGTGTGGTTTACGAGGTGAAGGAGGACTGGGCAAACCGCACACTGGTGATGAATGACTTCACTGATCCATTACTGACTATTTTAGTTCGGTAATCCAAATGGGAATGCCCGCATCAAAGCCTGGCTCCTTTCTAAGAGGAATTCCCCTCATACTTGGACATGCAAATGAACAGGTTCTCCTCCAGGCCCCCACACCTGATTGAGGCGTGCAACGCCACTGCCAGCGACGTGCCATGGGAATTACATACCAAGGGACGGCATCCAATTGGACCAAACTCTCCCTAAGTAATTTGCTTTGGCATTATTCACTGGCATAGTCAGCCATGGCAGCACTTCCTTTATTTCGCGGCCATGCTGCAAGATTTCTGGCTGGACCTCGCTTGGAAGCCATGTTATGGCTGAGAAAAGAGGAAAAGAGGGATTTGGTTTTTACAAAGGAATAGAATATGGATCTGTGTCAGTGTCTCTGCTCATTCAGGTTTTGGGGATGTTTTCACTTGTTGCCTGAGCTTATAAAGAGATGTTCACTATTCTTTCCCTGTTCCTGATCCTATTTGAATAAAACAATTGTCGCTGCTGCGAGTTTGTGCTGCCAGACAAGTTTTCACTTCCCTGCAAACAAAAGGCGTGCATGCATATGTTAATCTAAAGCTACCCTTACAATGCTAATTCATTTGCTTGATTCAGTGCTGGAGATGAAAAGTACAAAAGTGCAAAATGTGTGTGTGTCCCTGAGCATTGCCTCTTTAAACTGCACCTGACAACACATGAATATGCAACATGGCAAATGCACGTGCAAAACAAAGTGAAGACAGAGAAGTTAGCTGCTGCAAACTGTGATGATTTTACTGCTCCAGGGAGCGCAGGTGGGATTTTCTGCTGCATTCCAGACAAGACTGAGAAAAAAAGGTCACCCAGCTCCCTGGGCAGCCCAGACAATAAGAGGCGAGGGAACACGTGAAGAATGATAGATATTTCTGAACGCAAAGTGAATTTATGTACATGCAGATGAGATGGAGAAAAACGGGTCACTGATTGCAACGGACCATCTCTGCAGAGGAGAAACCTGGCCGAGGGAGCAGGAGCATACGTTTAATTTTTGCTCAGCCGTGCATTCAGCAGACGGCTGCTGACACCCCGACTACAGCCTCAGACTACATCAGGGTCACAGAATTGAAGTTTTGCTCCCCTCCAGATAACCAAGATAGCAAATGCTGCTCCTTTTTAATGGAGGGAGCTCTGATATGTGGCAGCGACACCTCTGCGAGTTCACGCTTTAGCTGGGCAGGGCCCGCAAGCCCCCACCATAATTAATTTGTCTTAATTGCCCTGCTGCTCTGGTAGCTGTCCCAACATTATTTCTGTGCTCTCTGCAGAGTTAACATTTTAAAAAAATCTCTCGGATCAGTCAGCAGGGGGACCGGAGGAACAGTGAGTCTTTTGTGTCCCGAACAAAGTATACAAAACAACCACAGCATGGGCTTTTGTGTTGTCATCACAGGAATAATGTTTATTACTTCTGCAGAAGAAAGGAGAGCGCCATCCAATTAATGCTAATTCAGTGTAAGGTTTAATACGTTTAGCAGTCTCTAACGTTATCATGGTGCCGCATGAAACACATTCAACTTAGGAGGCGCTTTAAAACTAGAAAAATCGCATTTTCTTTTTCTTTTGCAACTGAAAATGTGTACAGGAGGCCAGAAAAAAACGATACATGCATTTAAAATGTTATTTCAGTACAAAGATTCTCATCCTCCTGTGACAAAATACTCAAAAACATAAACATTTTACATCTTATTTCCAGCTTTTTGACAAGATGTGATGGTTTTATCTGCTTGGAGTTTGTTTATGTTGTGAGGCATGATGACTTATGACACACTGTAGATTTAGTTGATCTGAAATGGTTTTAAATCACCATAACTGGAGATGAAAGCTTTTCACAGGACAATATGGATACATTCATTTGTCATTATATTATTAAGATAAGCGTTTAAATCTACTGTTTATATTTATTATATTTTAAATAAATCTTTTCAACTTTGTTTAATATTTTTCATCAATACTGAAGTTTTTGTTTATTCAGTCTCATAAGTGTCCAACACATTGTCATGTATGTATCTGATCCATCACATGTCTCGTATAGATTTCCTCAACTATTTCAGTCCATTGGTCAAAGCCAGAGGGTCACCCTGGTTCAGTTTCCTTGCTTTTTACAAGCCACAGTTCAGATTATAGCCAAATATTTATCTTTGATGTGTGCATATTCATTTCTAAATTAATTTGAAAGAGACAATACATAAACGCTGTAACACGAGGAAAGACATAACTCTTCTAATATATGTTGCACTTCTAGTCGTAGCTAATTTGCAGACCTAATCTCTGATAACAGACACCGCTGTGTGTAAAGCTGAGTATAAAGAATGTGATGGAATCGCTGCATGCATGTATAACTGAGCAGCCTTTATAGGCAAACATAATCTTATCAGATGGAAAAAATGTAAATTAGTTTTAATGGTTCTGGACTATTTTCTAATGTGTGCCTAAAATACTTCAATGGAAATCCAACATTTTGGTTTTTGATCAATAAAAATTGCAAAGCCATCCCACACTTTGCATGTGATCTTAAAGCAGATTGAAATTGTACAGCTCAAGGACAGAGGATGATTTTTAAACCCTGAAACGTACTGTACACCCATCAACCTGCCAAATGCAGGTTAAAATTCATGGTGGCGGATATAAAGGAAAATTAACTGTCCAGATCAGAAGGTGATGAATGAATCAAGCCATTTCTGTTATTTGTCCTGCAGGGCTATCACTACTTTTCCCATGAACACTATTCCATGATATATCATCCATCCATTGGCTGCATGGGGTCGTTTACCAGCTACTGCCTGAACAAGTGCAGCTCAATGAGGACAGAAATTGAAGTGACATCTAGAAGAAAAAACGGTGTAAAGAAGAAGGCTGGTTGCTGGTTGGAGATAGTTTGTGCTCACATAATCCAAAGTCTATGTGCAAACTCAAACACTAACAGAACATTGAGAGTGGCACAGATTCATACAGAGGCTCTGAGAACACATGATTAAGTGTCAATCAAATAAGTTAGGATGATTATTAGTTAAGATTATTTTTTTTATCAATTTATTTGTGCTTTGATCCATCTTTGACTTCTGTTCATATATTCCAAAATGCTGGACAGACAAAATCTTTAGCTATTTAGGTTAAAATACATTTTAAAAAACATGAATGATGTCGACGCACGGACGGAGAGACGGACAGATGGACGGATGGATGGATGGACGGACGGACAGATGGATGGACGGACGGATGGATGGATGGGACAGATGGATGGATGGATGGATGGATGGATGGATGGATGGATGGATGGATGGATGGATGGATGGATGGATGGATG
>JBBBVU010000015.1:28186473-28196798 GCA_037177055.1 Atherinosoma microstoma | reverse complement strand
ATAAAATATGTTGTTTATGTTCTACTGGGAATAAAATATGTTGTTTATGTTCTACTGGGAATAAAATATGTTGTTTACATTCTACTGGGAATAAAATATGGTGTTTATGTTCTACTGGGAATAAAATATGATGTTTACGTTCTACTGGGAATAAAATATGGTGTTCATGTTCTACTGGGAATAAAATATGTTGTTTATGTTCTACTGGGGATAAAATATGTGTTAATGTGATTTATTAATCATTGCATTCTCTTTTTATTACACAACTTCCCAACATTTCTGGAATTAGGGTTGTACAGTATCTGTTGGACACCATACAAGCAACAGCTTAGTACCAGCCGCTCGATCTCAGCCAGAACAATCATATCTTCGTCATTGAAAAGCAAAAGCAAGGTAGGGGTTGTTTATCTTTTCCTTTTGTACAGGATCAAAATAAAAATAAAACTGTGACGTTACAACATCCCCCCAAAAAAAAAAGTCATTACAACACAATATTATAATGTTCTATTATAGCAGTAGGTCATGGTCATGATTAAAAGTTATATAAACCAATTGAATATCATCAGCAGCATCAATTTAAGTTCTGGGCCACTATGACCTGCCCAGGCCCGACACACCATTATAGTGAAAGATAACTAGGACTTCTATGAAGCTAATGCATGTCTAAACAAGACAGCTGGCTTTAATATCTTTTCAGGCTAATTCTGAGACTTCTGGTAAGTGGAACAAGCATAGCTCTAAGCCGGGAATGCCTGCTTACATTTCAGTAAGAAGTATTTAAAAAATATATATATTTCATCTTATTTGATTAAGAGCTCTAGCTTTAGAATGATTAAGCAGAAACCGATTTGTTCATTTTAATGTTAAAATACACTTTATTTGTACTATTTAATGAAAAAGGATTCAGCAAGAAGGCCCTTTTTACATCTAAAAAAAGTGGCCTCCAGTGTTTATACAGTTTTTCTTAAAGTGAGCATCCGTAATAAAAAAAAAGTCTGAATGTTAGACAAGTTTGTGCGATGACAAAAGTCAACAACTTCTCACTGATGAAAGCTGGCCGCAGAGGACCCTCACTGGTTATCAACAATCAATACTCACATTAGAGTTTTCTCTCACATACTTGATTAAAAGCCAGAAAAACACATTTCAGTTCCCTGTCCCCTCAAACTCTAAACTCTTCCTGATGTATGCCATCTTTATTGATTTGTTGTTGTTATTGTTATTTTCTTCCTTTGCATCATTGCCTAATTAACTATTTGCTATCTAATTATGTCATATCACAAAATGGAAATCAAACAGGAGAATTAAAACATTGTGAGATCCATGGACACATAAAGACACAGTATAACACACTGAAGTAAAAATGTCACAGACTGACTATGATCATTATGGCTGAATAGGAAGACAGTGTCTATCTTCTCAGGCACAAAAATATTCAGACTATCACGCTTTAATCTGAATAAGATAAAGTTTCCTTCGAGCAACACCGAGCATCAGCCTACTTTAATTTCTCCCTCATCCTATAAGTTTATTCCTGTTCGACCCTGAACTCCACGGAGATGGTGTTGCCAGATCTTGTGCCAGAGACAAGCTTCCAGAGCTATGAAAACCTGGCCAAAACAAGTCGGTTATCATGAGCAGATCTGACAACTCCACGGACTACAGGAAAGATCCTCAACCCTGGTCCTCAAGGGCCGGTGTCCTGCAGGTTTCAGATGTTTTCCTGCTGCAACACACCTGATCCAGACTCAGACTGCAGGTTCTGCACAAGTCTGCAAATTACCCGCTGATTTGAGTCAGGTGTGCTACAGAAGGGACACTTCTAAAACCTGCAGGACCCTGCTATGTTGAAAAGCAGCAGCATGTGCTAAAACTCCAGTAAGATGTAATGGTATGGATATATAATTCCATTAAGGGACCAAAATCATTCATTTGGCTATGGTTTACTCTGATATGACCTCACTTGATCATTTAGAAAAGGTATTTAGAAAAGTCAGGCTGCAAAATCAATTGAAGCAAATTAGAATCACAGTCCACAGTGAAGTTCAACCGGATCCTGCTAAAAGCTAGCAGTGACTCTAGCTGGTAACTCTGCACCAGGGTTGAGCTGGATCAGCTGGAGCAGGGCTGTTCAATTCAGTCCCACGAGGGCTACAGTGCTGCAGGTTTTCAATGTTACCTTCAACACACCTGACTCAAATGAAATAAATCCAAAAGTCTAGTCAGACGTGTTGGAGCAGGAAAATGTTGAAAACCTGCAGGACCCTCGTAGCCCTGAGCTAGAGGTATGATCAGCTGTGACCAGTGTTTCTAATTGAGTTCGGTTAGACAGCTGATATGAAACACAAACTGTGGAAATGATAAACTGCAGAACATCAACTTAGCATCCAAGGTGCTGATGGCCAAGTAGCAGCCTGAAGATTTCAAACGGGTGGTCCTCAAACCAGTGTGTGACATCTTTTTAGCTTTGTTCACTGGTCATTAGCCCAGTTTTTTCAATTCAATTCAGCTTCATTTGTATAGCGCCAGTTCACGACAATGTCATCTCAAGGCATTTCACAGATAATCACTTTGAGCCAATCTGTTGTCATCAGTCAGCTGTTTATAGTTTATTGACAGAGCAGGATTTACAATTAAAAAACTACAAAGTATCACATGATGATTGCAATTTCCATCCATCCATCCATCCATTGTCTAGACCCACTTATTCCAATACAGATGGTTGCAGGGGGGCTGGAGCCGATCCAGCAGCTACTAGGCGAGAGACAGGCTACACCCTGGACAGGTCACAAGTCCGTCACACTGGTTGCAACTTTGGAAAGCAATATGTGTAGCATGTTAACATCAGTAAAACACTCAAAGGGTTTCATTCACCAACCATTTGTACAAACAAGTTTGTTCTTAAAGACGCATTATGTAACTTTCCAACCTTAAAGCTCTGCGTTCTGAACTTTTGATTAAAATTATGGCATTCACAAAAATGTGGATTTATACCAAGGGAACTCTCAGGAGTAGTATTACGAACATCAACATCTGTGTTGTTTTCTGCTGTTCAGTTCATTAAAATAAAATAAAGTTTTTCTCAGTCGTGTTTTTGTCAGATTTTTTAATAACTTTTGGTGAACGACTAATCATTTTACAATTTTAAGATTACAAGAAGATCGTGTCCTAATGTTTAATTGTCACCTGAGGTCAGTTATAACAATTTTTCATCCATTTCATTCATTCAAGAACAAGTTGCAGTCAAGATGGATTTAATTCTATTTCTGGTCCATCGGTACAAATGACTGCACACACGCCAGATCCGTTCCCTCAACAACAACAATATCCCTCCATAAACGTCCGAGTCACCTGAGACTCCCAGTTCTACCTGCTGAATGTGGTCATTAATAATCAAAATCTGCTTCATAAACTGTAGAAGGTTCAGTAGGTTATGTAATGATAACAAATTCCACAGTGTACCACATTCCCCTTTAGCCACGGCACCATTAGGATGTTGGTCCAGATGGGTTCATGGGAACAGACTGCAGGCTGCTGTCCAGGTTCAGGAGTAATCAGTTACCTGTTTGTACATAAAGACGTTATTATATTACTTAAAGATCACTGTGTTTAAAAAATGAGGACAACCAGGCTTCATTGCACATCTTTATTATTATTTTTTCTTTTCATTCATTTTCTTTGGCTTTCTGCTAGTTATTTCTCTTTGTCTGTCTCTCATCTGTCTGTCTGTTTGCACATGGTTTGTAAGTCATGAACTTGTATGGGTATTTTGTGGGCGTTAACCTCGGCAGAGTAGGACCAGCTTGTCCAGCAGAGCTACATGATCCAGTTTCAGGCCAGGAAGGTTGCTAGTTGGTTTTAAAGTACAGCATGGCAATGTGAACAAATATAGGCTGGAACCAGTTTTATTTTGTATTAAAAGATATAAGGTATATATTCACCAAGGGTGTCCAAATCGGTCCTCAAGGGCTGCTGTCCTGCAGGGTTTTAGTGTTTCCTGTTTTAACACACCTGACTCAAATTAAAAGGATCCAACAGCCGATGAAGCTCTGCACAATGACTCATTAATCTGAGTCATGTGTGTTGGAGCAGGGACACATCAAAAACCTGCAGGATTCTGGCCCTCGCGGACCGGAGTTGGACGCCCCTGTCCTATGTGATTACCGTTAAATTAAAGCTGAGAGTCTGCACTTAAAGCCTGATTAGATAACTGTATCCTGGATATGTTTAGGTAAACAGCTAAGATTACAAAACTTGTGTCAGTTTTTATTTGTAAAACAAAATAAAATTGTGTATAATTTTCTTTGTACTTCACAAACACTTTGTGTTGGTCTTTCACATGAAATTCCAATTATATATAATAATGTTTATGGTAGTAACGTGACAAAATGTGGATATACCTTAGTATATAATAATAATTATATAAAAGATTATAATTATATTAGAATAATAATAATAATAATTTGCCCAAATTATTGATGTAAAGATGTTTTATTTCTCATGTTTCTCTAATGTGACCACAATAGCAGTGTGTATGGGTATAGTATAAGACCCCCCGATAAGGTCTTCCCTGCCTCTGGCCACCTCATGTTTAAAAGTTTAGCTCCATCCCTGCTACACAGCTACCATAGCGGGGTAACTGGGGCTACCACATCCCCAGTTCAGCTTTACTCTAATACCAATGCCTCCAACAGTGGATGTCTTGAATCAGTCATTATTCATAATTCTATTTTTTTAGTACAACTAGCAGTTGTGCAAATACAGCACTGCAAGCATGTCTTCGTTTAGTGGAGTGTGCCACTCATGCTGCTCCGCAAGGTAAAGTGCACAATGAGCACATTTGCTTCAAATACGGTACTATCATTTTCAGTGTGGGGGATCATAATATTCAAATCCGTATTTAACCTTTCAAGGCAGGAGGATTATGCAGCAAAGTCTCCATTCCGAGCGGTTTCCTCGCCCCCTACTCCCCTGCCATAATAATGATCATTATCATCATTGTGTGAAAAGAGGATTATCATATCGTTATATAAACCCAGGAACACCCCGACTATTATGAAGTAATTTCACTCTCATCAGTGGACCGGCACTGTGTATGACAGTCAGCTGAGCTGTCGCAGGTGACCATGGCAGTCTTCCATCACTCTCTGAGCTGGCAGAGTCTGCTGTGAAGGAGGATAGGAAGGCAGTTTCATTTCAACCATGAAATGGAAAGCAGAGAGATGCTGTCAAGCAGATGTTTTGTGATTTCTGCAAACACTTTAAGTTGTTCTGAGTCATTTCTATTGTTTAGCTGTTATGCTAATGATATTTGAATGAGAATTTCCTTTTTTTTCCACCCCCACAATGAAGATGTAGTTACATTAAGTTCTACACTTTTTTATTTTCAAAGTAGATTTTGTGAATTAGCTGTGTGCTTTACTAAATCCTGCTCTACTATTTAGGATTTAGTAAGTCGGTGAGATTCAGTCTGGCAGTCAGTAATTATCACCTTTCAGTAACCAAAATGTTTCTGAACCATGTTCTGTCAATAAAAACAGTAAATCACTTATCAATACCCAATGCTAGGGTCCTCCTTTACCTTTATGATACATCACTGTAAAATCCCAGCACATCCTTTAATTGAAATGATCATATAGGTCAGTTGTAAATATGACCAATAGCACCCATGACCCATTGCATCAGATAGTGTCTCTTTTAAGTAGTGAGCATAATCCTCCGAATAATTAAGCTAGGGGATGGATTTTGTAATGAGCCGTTAATCATGTGTGAAAGTGGGTTTTTCACGTCTGAGTTACATTAATAACACAACACGTTTGTACTGTTTAGGTTGAGCGAACATTACTTGGATAGGGTCAGACAAATATCATGGTTAGGGCTCAAATACATTCTTTTTACAAGGTGACGTCATAAGTGCCATTTTTCTGGTTGCCTTGGGAACACACAAACAAACATGTTATATTAAAGCGTTATCATTTACTTCAGTTGATTAGGGTTGAAATTAAAAACTGCTTGGTTGGGTTAGTGGACCATGGTGGGTAAGGCTCCACCAAGGCGGAGGTCATGCTGGTTTATCTGTCTGTCTGTTAGCAACATAACTCAAAAAGTTATGGACAGATTTTGATCAAATTTGGAAGTTTTTAAGAAGTGATTATATTTTGGGGGTGATCTGGATCACTGCCTGGAACCAGGTATTTTTTAAAGGAATCTTTACTATGGGTAGATAGGGGTAGTTTTGCCATTTAAGCTTCTAACTCAAACCTAATGCGCACAATCGTTGGCATAAAAAATTACAATGGCTTGTAACAACGATACCAAGAAGTCTGGAGTTGATGGTCCCTGATATGCATCATCTGGTCAGTTTGGTTTGGTTTCAGTTTGTTCAAGTAGCACCAATTCACAGCAACAATCATCTCAGGTCACTTTACAGAGAAAATAAACAAGTTTAGTTCAAGTCTGAAAAGAAATAGTCCAATCAAACCCATTCATGATCATGTTGAATACTCCAACTCAATCAAATTCATTATAAATTATTTATATGAGGAAAAATAATTGGGAAAAAAAGTAGGTAATGAAATTAAATGGCGTCAAAGAAATTGGTCTGATCAATCATGTTGATCAAATCCTGAGACTCCATGGAGGGCTGCGGCAGGAAGAGACCTCCAGTAGAACCAGACTCGGGGACTCAGACGACTAACTGAGGGTGAGATGATGGGACAGAGACAGAGAGGTTATCATCAGAGCCAGACCAGGATTGAGTCCTGACTTGTACCGTCTCCCCCTCTCTGCCTATTTTCCTCACATTGTTGAATAAATACCACAAATCCTTAAATCTTTAGCTTAAAGATGCAACTTTAAGGTTAAATTGGACAAATCTACTGTGTTAATCAGTGTAATAAAAACAAAACTAGTGAAATGTTCAACTTTATAGAGTCTAATACCCTAATATCTTTTACCCTTAGAAATGTACAGACTGGGCCATTTAACCTTCTCCCGTCAGTCAGATGTAGCTCCTACATTGATGTATTCATTCCTCATTGCAGCTGGTTTGCATATGGAAGCAATGTCTTTCCTTAAAGGGACACTAGCACCATATTGTGGATAAAGTCAGCATTACTGGACTCTGATTACAAAAACTACCGTACGTTAGTGACAAACAAGCACACGCCTTATTCAAAGTGTGCTTTTCTTTCAATTTCCCTGTCTAATTATTTACACTGTGTCATTTTGACAGTCAATACCGAGGTCGGTCCCGTCACCCCCAACAACCCCAATGTTTCTGCTCCTACGTAGGTACATTTTTAAACATATGGACTCTTAATTAAATCATACTTTGACTCAGTCCTTCTCAGTTTTACTGACAGCAAGGTCATTAAACTATTAAAGGGAGTCACGGGCAAAATTGTTGTGAGCAGACTGAGGCAGGAAAGGTTAATTAAATGGCCATTGCTTCTCTTTACCTCAAGCAAAGCAGCATTCTTCCTTCCCAGACAGCCCAGTATGAGCGAATGTGGCTTTTTTGGGGGGGGGGCTTTTTTTCCTTCAGTCTGTACAAGATGCGAGAGCTTGCAGTGTTTTTTCTGAGCTGAGGTGAAAAAAAAAGGTTTATCTTTAAGGGAAAAAAAAAAATCTCCCACAATTCTGATACAAACAGTGACCTCTCCGTGTGAACTGTGCAATGCGGTAAAACTAAGGAAACAAAAGCAGAGAGAAAGAACCTCTGTGTCTCTCGTGGTTAAGGACAAATCATTTTAAAGCACCTTAGAGATAATATACGAACACATTCAGATATGCACATACCTTATTACCATTTTTCCAAAAGGGTTAGGACTTGCTATCATTAAGCTTATTTAAGATAATTAGCTTTTAATTGGATAACAGAGTGCATATATTAGCAAATTAGTCCTATTTTCACTCGGTTGTGTCCTTGTGAATTCCAACACAAAAATGCTTTCCATTTAAATTCAAGTATGTAAGAGTGCAAAACATGTCACTTCTCATATGAATAACACCTACATCCTGTATATCTATGTATCCTTGTAGCTTTAAGATATTCTCTAATATGCAACATAAAAGATGAAGCATCTTTCTCCATGCTGGATCTTCACTTCCTGGTTTGGTTCGGTTTAGATTTTGCGGTAGATTGTAGACAAGATGGAATCTGTATTGTGGCTACAATCACTGCTCTCTATTATAACCACTTTTGCCTCAGACAATACAACGATTTAACTGTAGACAGCTCTGATGGATTTAACAACAGCTGGAAGTGATACTTTTCAGATCTGGAGAATTTTATCTTCTCAGTACCTGCTGCAGGAATTCCACAACAATGCTCCGTTGTTTTGTCTGCAAGTCATCTTCAAAAGCTAACAAGTCTTTTAATCTCTACATTCAGTACCGTATATATGATGTAGATATAGATTTAGCTGAGTGGTATTTGAAGAAAAAAGAAATCTAATGAAAGATCTTCTGGTGTTTCATGTGTTCACCAGGATGGTGACATCATCTTCCAGTTTGTGTCACCGTACGGACAATAAACATGAAAGAGAAGCAGAGTTAACTGAAAGTATAATGGAGGAAATATGATATTATGTACTGTATGAGTCTGCTGTAAGTTACAGTGAATTTATTTATCAGTGTTAGCGATGCGCTGATTTCAACATTTTGACCGAAATCCGATGTAAATATTGTCGTTATTGCCGATAAATGGCTGACATTGCTTCTCCGCTTCAGTTTAACACCCCACAATGCTGTGATGCATCATTGCATACCGCATGCCTAAACCCTCTTCATCCTCCTCCTCCTCATCCTCCCGACACACAAACACAAACAGCCAGGAAATAAATATCGGTTGTCAATATCGGCCCAGATTTACTCATCGGACCGATGCCATACGTTAAAGAATTACTAACATCTGCCAATAACGATATTAATGCCAATATATCATGCATCCCTAATCACTGTATATCACTGTAACAGTAAACAGAATCCACCCACTTTCACTGATACCCATTACAGGGATGATGGAGTAATACTGGGCTGGCCGATGCTGCACATTTTGGTATTGATCCGATGCCAAGTAAATCCAAGGCAAGTATCGCAGATACCGATACATGAAGTGTGGTTTCTCAGTGTTGGAACGATGCAGGGCAATAACGATCAGAAACTTCTTGCTTTTAAATTATTTCTCTTATTATTATTTTTCTTTTGTGTAGATGCATCAGGGTTTACTGTGTAGCACACTGTAAATACACGTATTACAGCCATCTTATAACAAACATCCTCTTTTTCCTTGTCTCACCTCGTCTTCCATCATCAGTTATCCTCCTCTACCTCCTTTTTTTTCTTGTACCAGCCACCTAACCACTTTCTTTACATTTCCTTCCCCATTCAGCTGCACTTTGATCAGGCAGTAGCTGGTAAACATCACCACGCAGGAAATATAGTGATAGCACCACCAGGACAAATAACTGAAATGATTTGGTTTATTAAACACCTGCTGAACTGGACAACAAGTTTTCATTCATACACACCAAAGGGAATTTTAACCTGTATTTAGTGGGTTGGAGGGTGTTAAATTGTCACAGAGACATGCCGTGGAGTGGGGATCCTAGGAGGACAACACTAGAAGACCATCTCCTCACCCTGTAAGCACTCAGGAACCAGAAGCAGTCTTCTACAGATTTGCAGGACAATAAGACCAACGGCTCGCTATCCGGACAATCTGGAAATAGCTGCACAGTCTCTTAGGGCTGCCGGGTTTGCCCCTGTGTTGGCAATATGTGCCCTGATACCTGCACATGTGGAGGAACCTTATGTTCAATAATGAGTCCAGATTCTGCCCACAGCAGTTTGATCATAGAGTCAAAGTGTGGAGACGTCGTGGAGAACGCGCTCTGATCGATGCACTGATAGGGTCGCAGCTTTCTGCTGGAGGCAGTGTGACAGTGTGGGGTAACCTCTCCCTTAGTGGAAAAACAAGGCTTGTCATCGTTGGAGGAAATCTCAGTGCAGAGAGATGTGGAGATGAGATTCTGCAACCAGTGGTGATCCCATATCCCCACCGTCTGGGGCTAAAATCTATCCTCCAAGATGGCAACACTGGCCCCCAAAGAGCTGGTTTATCAGGGACTACCTCCAGATGATGGATGACCTGCCTGCAGTCCTGACCTCAACCCCGTTGAACACTTGTGGGATCGGCTGTTGGTACCAGAGTGACCAACACAACCACACTGGCCAGCACCAAGCTGGTGCCTGGCATGAGGAGGAGGTATCACGCTCCTGTGGCTGTGTATGGATCTTCCACATGATACCGAGGCTCCAAA
>JBBBVU010000015.1:28158407-28175995 GCA_037177055.1 Atherinosoma microstoma | reverse complement strand
GTGTGATGCTATCATGTCAATATGGAGCAAAACCTCTGAGGAATGTTTCCATCACCTTGTTGGATCTATCACACCAAGAATTAAGGCAGTTCTGAAGGAAATAGGGGGTCTATGAGTGTATATAATCTGTCATCATTTAAATTTGGGAACTTGGTTTGTAGGAATGCCTCTCACATCCCACCATATTTTTGGTAAAGTTTAGATTCAGCTTCTTCTATTTCATGTTTTTCTCTCAGAATCTGCAGAATCTTCATCTATCTGCAAGAATTTTGCACAAAGTCCCAAAGAGCTAAACTGAAGTCTCACATTTTTTCACCCTTTCAGATAAAAAAGAAGAAGAAGAATAAAGGTGATGCAGAAGATAGCTCTGGCCCTCATGTGGGGGGCAGTAGTTGCAGGGGATATGTATATCTGCAGATAAAGCCTTCTGTTCCGAAACAGTATTTACCAGGCCTTTTTAGATACACATCAGCTGTGAAGCCATGGGTCCAGCCTTCATTATTCTGTGTGAATCTTCCCTCATTTAGCCCGGATAGCATCTTCTTTCTTCCACCTCCAAATACCCCTATCCACATTCTCATTCGCTCTGCACAGCTAACAAGCAAGATGTTGCAGCTGATGGTGGCAATATAGCTGGAAACAAATGTCTTTGTTCGCTCCTTCTCTGAGACCCCCTTAGTCGTCTTTTTTTTTCTTTCTTCTTTTTTTTGGCAAACCTCGAAAGAGCCGGGAAATGAAAAGGTGCTCAAGGAGACGACACAAAGACAGGTGGAAAGAGGTGCAAAGACCCCTCCCCAGAAGATGTGGAAGTGAGATAACCTTTGAGAAGTTATCAGAGGAGGAAAAGAAAACAATGAGGCACAAAAATATCAAGCAATGATCTTTAAGGGGAAAAAAAAAAAAATCAATATGAAGCACAAATAATCCCTCCAGAAATTTGGAATTGTGAGTTCTGGTTCACAAAATCTTGCTTTTTAGCCGTGACATGAGGAGCTAAAGCCAAGAGGTGTGTTGTAATCCTGCAGATGACCATCAGTAATTAGAGATGCTCTGTCCAGCTGTCATCCTGCATGATTCCTGCACTCACTCAATAAGCAATAAATAACTAAATCAGGCCTTTGTAGGCATAGTTTACATAATTAAACTCACAGAGAGGTAGCAATCTGCTTAAATAAGCAATTATTCACAATTATGTGTCTAAATAGAACAACACACTTAAAAGCCTGCTGCACAGGTCTCTCATTGGAAAGATGCTGCCTGTGACACTCTATTGACATTTTTCCCTCGTGAATACAAGGCCCGGGAAGCATAAACATCGGCTCGCTAGGCGTGCACTTGCACTGATGTTAAGATGGGACCATACCCATATCAGATTTCCGTCATATTTCTCCGGCTGACTAGACTAAGCACAAGTCAGAGGTATGAGCCGATAAAGGGTGTCTTTCACACAGCAACAACACGTACCAGTGTGCTTATCACCTCGCTCCCTAACATGCAATCACAAGGAGGACAGGAGGAAGATTGTTACATTTACTGATTTGTTTTTGGGGGTTTTTTTTCTTTTTGGACTGATAAAGAATGTGGAATCTGAGCAGGAAAAGCCCATCTCTGCGGGCACGGTATGAGGCGGTGCTGAGGCAGGCCTAGATCTGTTCCCTTATGTCTTAATGTAAATAAAATGCTTTGTTGGGTGGGAACTGGAATAAACACAAAAAAGGTGAGACCCAAAGCAGATGGAGCACAAAAAAATACAGACAATTACCTTCTGTTTTTCAAAAAAAAAAGGAGAGAAAAGGCTTCAGAAAAGATGTTTGCCTGCATCTGAATCAGCGGCTTCTAAAAGGAACAAGGTGACAAAGAGAGAAGAAAAATGCTTTGAGTAGCCTATCCTGCATGTCTTTTTTTATTATTTATTATTTATTAAAAGGCATTTAAGAGGTTTTTCTTTCTGAAAGCCACCGAGGCTCAGCCTGCCATTCATTCCTTTTGCTGTAATGGCAGCAATTAAAAAATATAAGTTCAACTTTTAAAGCGCCTTTTCTCCAGCATGAAAAAAACACTGTGTAGCAAAATGGTAATAATATATTCATCCCTGGGTAAACATCCCTGCCATGTTCTTTATAAACAACGGTGGCGAACAAAATGAAAGTGATAATTTCTCTGCCTTTGAGAATTCTCTTCTTTTAATTCTGACAGTAAACTCGTGGCTGTTACGGGGTGTTAAGTAGGATTTAAAACTTGTCAGACAAGACATGTTTGAAATTGCTTTAAATAAGTGCACTGTGTTGCTGTCAACCACAGGCTTAGAGGGAAATATCCCCTACAATTGAAGCACTCATCTGGGCTCACAGAGCTGTGCCCCAGCAACCGGAGCCAGATTCTTCCTCCCGTCTTCCGGCTGGAAGCCCTGTGAGCCAGCAGCACCCCCTGCTGGAGGAGGGGTGCGCCCGTGCAAGCCTTCCGCCTGCAAACAGTCACATGTACCCATGCTTGTTTCATCTGCACGGTTAACACTGAATCGTGACTTCAAAATTGTGTCAATAAAATATGCAAAACCCTTCTTTTTTTTTTTTTCACCACATGAAAAGTCTGTTTGTAACATTTATGGATTATTTGATTCTTATTTCCACCTCTTCTTTGTTCTTCAACCTCTACATGTTTTTAATACGTCTGCACAGACTACACACAAGCATGATAATATGAGTCATTGATCCTTATTACTGGACAATTTTCTTATATATTAGACTGTGGAGTAAATGTAGAATTGGAGAGGTGGCTAATATCTGTGTTTTCCCATGAAAAAATACCCAAGACGTTTTTTCACATTTAACCTTGATTCCTCCTATTCCTGCAGGTTAGATTTCTCTGAGATGTTGTTAGAAAAACACACATTTAGACTGCAAGCAGCTAAAAAATTGTAATGAAATAGTGCAATAACTTCTCAGAGAGGCAGCTGAGAGGATGTAACTGCTGATAAAATGTCAATAGATAATAATATTTTTGTCAAATTTCAGTACAAGCCTGTTATATTTGCTACATGAAACCGTTTGAATTCAAATTACAAGAAAAAAACGTATTCAATTAAATCAGTCTTTATTATTAAACCTGTTTTTGTTTTCAAAAATAGCTATGAGATAAAGCAAGGCATATTTAACTATTCCCTGATGCGTAAAGTATTAAAAAAAATCTCATTTTTATGTTACTAGGAGATTATTTAGTGTCTAAAATGTTTACTAGCTGCAACCCCTATCTTAAAAATGCACCTTGTTTCCATTAATTTCCTCCAAATGCTCATTTAACATCACATAATCTGCTGGAAGCATGAAAGAGGCCACGACAAGGCCGCATTAATTTCCCCTGCCTGCCGCATGTAAAGGGTTAAATTAGCTGTCATCAGGCGCATCTCACAACTTTTAGCATCAGAGCAGCAACTTGGGCTGCTGGGTCTCATATTGCTTGTATTTCTCAGTGAAAAGAGGAGGGAAATAAAAGAGCGGGGTTGTGATTTGAGGGACTAAACCTCCGCAGCACCTTGTCCTATGATCTGGCACACTCTCCTGCCAAGACGAGTCTTTATCATACAAAGGGATTAGATTGCCCAGTGTAAGTGCCTTCAAGTTATTAGCACCTTCTTATACAAAGTATAACAGCAAACCCAAAGACATTGATTGCAGGGAACAGTTCAAATATGATTTCCTTATAGCTATTAATATGTATGCCTTAAATAGAAGCACACCGCTAAGCAGCTTATGATATTATGAAAAGAATGTTCCCTCAGGGGCATAATATGCCAGCAGTGACAGCAAGGAGAGATTCGTATTTACCCAGATTGGCTGTACTTACGTCAAGCATTCTCAGAGCTTGTGGGAGGGAAGATGGGGCAGTGGCAACAGCTCGCTTTCGATAAGCACTTACCGTGAATAAAAGACAAGCATGAAAGTGAGGTTTAGCCTCTTTAAAGATTCCCGACCAAATGTAGAGGCAGATAGGGCAGGTGCCTTTGGTTCCGGACGTGATTAGCTGTCTGTGCAGCACTGTTCCCACAGAAATGAGACATAGCAGAGACATTGTCCAAGCTTGTCCAGGTGGGGGACCTGTCATCCCAAACCAGAGCTTAGCAGTGCTGTGCTTGGAGCGAAAGATTAGGACCCAGAAATTCAGATTTGTCTTCTTCTTTTTTTTTTTTTTTCAATGAATGCTTGAGTCAAAACTGTTTTTTTTTTTTTCTTTCGCTCTCTCTGGTTGCCTCGTTTTATTTTATTCAGCTCTAGCCTCATATTATATTGATTATAAATACCTTGTCTTCCGTGTCTCATGATGGCTTCATAAGCTTCTGCTCCACACACACGTTTTTAGATGCAAATACTGACAAAAAGCATGTGTGTGTGCAGTCTTTATCCTGCTTTGTTGAGAGACAGTATAATACAAATTGACAGCGATCTATAGACCAGCATTAATGCTTCTTGGCTAATGAGATCGGATCACAATGTTTTTATTTACTTTGGCACAAATTCAAAAACTAAGCATGAGGTTGCGGCTCAGAGGAGTTAATGGTTAGATATGTGAGTAGAAACCGGATCTCTACTTAAGAAAGAAAGTTTTTCTGTTTTTGTTTTTAATGTAAGGTCTATAGACTGTGTGATTTAAACATTTTGAGGAAATAAAATAGGATAATACTTTATTCGAAAAAGGTCAAATGATCCCTCTGCGAGGCTTTAAGGGGCAATGTGTCAGATTTACTGCTACAGTTCTCAGAAGATATCTGTGATGGATTGGTTGAATTATTGATCAGTACCAATGACTCAGTGACTCAAGTTCACCTTCCAGCCAATACAAGTAGAAATAAAGCCTCATAACCCCCCCACCCCCCTTTAGTCTAGTGTGGTTTTTGGGGTACATGTTTACCAAAAGCATGAAAAACTCCATTATTAGACAGTATATTAAATATTATCATCTTTTCTTTTTGGAGGAATCATATGAAGCGTACAATTGTCAATCCTGAACTCAGTCCTGTGTCACCGTGTTACTCACCAGGTTCTGGGTGATTAATAATGTTGATGATGTGGAAAACCTTTGTGCTGCCTTGTTAAAGATGCGTCACTTGAATTTGCACATTAGCAGGGTTGTAGTGAAGAGGAATCCGATGCAGTCTACAAGTCTAAAAATCCAGATTATTACGGTAACGTGCACCATGTCAATTATTATCAATCCTATTCACAATTCCCATAAAGCAGTAAATGTAGCAATACCTGAAAATACAGTATGTTAATGTCCTGCTTTGTAGAACTCTATATGTCATTATGATAGATGAATCAGGTTGGCTATTATTTCTCAAACCCTCAGTGTCACAGTGAGATTTCAGTCCTACAAACTCTTTCGGTTTGTTTTTAGAAGTCATGTGACTTAATTTTATTCTTATTTACCTTTTCTATTATTAGAATACCAGCAGACATCAATACTTTTACATTCCCCTTAGAAAGCACATGTTATTTTCTAAAGGAACATGTGTAATAAAGTTTCACCGTGATGTTAGTGTGGAAAATGTCCCGTATGCAGAGTAATATGTCAAATCAAGCTCTCCGGCATAATGTTGCAAGAAACAAGAAAATAAAAACAAAGTGACGTCTGAATAAGATAAATTCAGACTTTGAAATACAATTACAAATATAAACCTATTTCCATGCTAACAGTTTGACCCAGTGATGAGTTATAACAATGACATGTGCATCAAAGTGTGCAAGCTGAACTTGTTTCAGGTCACTTTGGAGGGAAGTTGGCTCTGAAGGTTTCCTAAATCAGTGAGAATTGCGGTTAAAGCTGTGCAGCCTTCAGCACACTGGCTGAATTTCAGACTTCTGTAAGCAGCCAGGTGTTTGATGTGCCACTAAAGGCTAAAGGCGAAAGTGAGAGAGGTGATGAAAATGTGAACAAGCAGTAAAACTAACAGCAGCAGCAATGTCAGGAACAAGAAACTATTAGCAGCAGATGGTGTTGTGTGGCTCCGGCTGTGAGCTCTGTTGCATCGTTGTTTCAGACAGGAAGTAGCTCGATCCTCAGATTTCTACTGTATAATTGTGGTTTTTATGTTCAGAAGACTGATTCTGGCCTGAATGGTTGGCACTGCCTGAAAATTTCAGTCATAACTTGAAAAGATTTGATGCTACTGCTATCAGACAAGCTATCTGGACAGCTAGCAAGGCAGCATTTAATCAGATATTTAGCAGATACGATAGTGATTAAAGGGAAGACTTAACAAGAAAAGACCATTATTAACAGAACTACAAAACAGTCATTGACTTATTCAGTGATGTACCACAGGAGTTTCTAGCTAAGGTTTGCTAACATTAGCTAATACATGCTAAACGCTATGTGTATGAGTTCTGCAGCACAATAAAGTAAATCACAATATCATTATAGTGTCATTATGGATCATTTCAGAGTTCAAAACAGTCAAAGAAATTTAAAAGTAAACTTTTTACGCAACACTAAATTCTGCATTTCCAAATGAAAAGAAAAGGGGCCAGCTAATTCCCAGATAGCACACGTTTGAGCCCAATCTGGCTACTTTGGCACTTATGGCTCAGTTACGCCCACTGGCAAGTGTTGTGTGGGCCTTAAAGCAATTTCCTTCTGGGCCACATGTGGTGGTCATGTGACTGAGTTTTGGCATCTAGTCAAGGCCAGATCTGGGCCAACAAAAATGCACATTTGGGCCAAACATTTGTTGGTATCTGGGTTAGACTCACAAACAGCAGCAACAACAGAGATACCACTAAATAAATATTTACCCTCCACTGAAGACAAAAACTGAGCCTTCCCTCCCGCCTGTCTCCTTATGCTCATTATTTTCTTTTGTTTCGATCTCCTCCACAGTTTGCTACTTTCTGAAATTGAAATTGAAACTCTGAACTCTGGTGGATGTTTAACAAACATGTCAACGTAAAGGATGCAAGTAAACAGACGTTCATATTTATGAACCGCATGAATAAGCCTTATGGCAGAGAATATACTCATATGTATTTATCATGGCTGCTTCGTATATTTTACGTTTGTTTGAAGCATTATATGTGAACATCCTCAGAAATCAATGGTACGCTTTCGCAAACTGCAACATGTGAGCAACCAGTAGAGCCGGTGTAAGCTCACAGGGTCAACACCAGTAAAAACCTGATGGAAAGTTTTGAAGACCAGATAAAACATGCTTGATTTAGAAGATTTTACTCCACTGTGGTTGTGTTTTCTGCCCTAAACTCAAAATGAACTAAATTCTAACCTCCTCTGGTTGCCATGTTTATCATTTACATCCTACAAATTCAGCAGCTATTTGGTCTGAAGGCCTGTACATACTCTGCATGAACTGGTCCTGGTTCGGGAGTTCTCACAGCTTGGTCTCGACACGCCATCTGGTCAGAACCTTTGTCTCAACAACAGTGTTACTGGTAAAAATTTGAAGCGGCCGTTGTTTATGGGTAAAATTGGAACGTTTTTCATAAAAAGACATGAACATCGTCCCACACCGATGCCGCAGACGAGGCCTGAAAGAACTTTGTTCTCGTTCTTCCGACCTCAAGAAAATGAACAAATGTCTCTGTTCATGCAGAGTAATCGTGTGTTCCAGTTGTCCTCCGAAATCGTTTTTTCTTAAGACTTTTTGCCGGAAATGAGGAAGGGATCTCGATTTTACGAACAGAGAACTCATAAGTTGCAGAGGACTCCTAGATTCGAAATTTAAAGATGGCTGCGTCCTGGACCACCTGTAGTCCTTTGTTGTCTTTATTAATTTTCTTTATACCATGGTCTGGGTGAATACTCGATTCTGATTGGCTGCAGGGTGTCCGTTAAAATGTGTTATAGGACACCTATTAAAAAGTTCTGGTCATATAGCTTCACGTTGGATGGTTCATCGTCCATTAATTTCTGATAATGGATACTTCGTTATATTATCTCGTACTTAGCTATGTTATATTTCATGTCCATTACGTTTATAGTGTAAACAACACCGAGTTGTTATCAATAATTATGTTGTTACGGTGGGAAAAAACGTGTCATGTGTGGTTTATCAATCATTATCACCCAAATTGGCTGCTGTTCTCATGGTTAACATTTTTACGAAGGGTTTGTGATTTTCTTGTTTCATACAGTATTTGTAGATGCTCACAAATTGGCTATTTTTTCTGAGTAGGTGCAGCTGGAACGGCAACTACCTGGCAATGACGTCACCTACTCTCAGGATGACGAGACAACCTGAACCCATAAGTACAGGCCTTGAGTTCTTTAATGCGCCCCCTAGTGGAATCTTCTGGGAACAAGCATGGTACACGGGTATATGAACAATTACACTCGGGACAGATAAGAAAAATTGCTGGTTGCCCACGCAAACGCAAGGTTATAAAGCAAGCATAAATATCATTTTAACCCAGATTAACCCAGCTCACATACTGTGATGGAGAAAAGAAATAAACTAAGCGTTTAAAAAGGAGTTTAAAGCCCACTCACACATGCACAGTTAGCATGATCAACTGTATTTATAAAAGAAATGTCAGCGTGCAATTTCTACTGTCTGACTCACTCTATTTACTCACAAACATGAGCGTTTACTGTATGAAAACCATCTTTTTTTTTCTTCTAACAAACCAGACTGGATATATGCCAACTGTTTTATGTTGACACAACATATTTATTAGGGATTACTGCAGCCACTGTGGTGTGTTTTTCTCTGAATGGGTTGTAATAACAAAGCATTTTCCTGTACAAGGCAATGTGAACCTCCATTAGATGGTACCACGATAAATGTTTGCACTCTAAACAAATTAAATCACACTGTGGCCACTGTTTTACATAATGTCATTACTCATAAAAAAAACCCATCCATTTGAGTTTAAATGGAGAGAATTTAATGAAAATATATTTGGTGGACTTTTAAAAGTTACACTCACTTTAAATTGGTCCATCAGCAGCTTTTACAGCACATTTATCACTCGGCCCTTTAACATATGAGTTATTTTAAAAAAGTACACGAACACTTGTGTATATATTTTCACTGTACTGGGTGGAAGCATGTTTGCTGATTGAAAATTAGCTTTCATTACATACAAATGATACGATAATGTCACATTTGTGCATGTCACAGTGAAACTCAGCTTGATAACCATATCGACACACAGTTATTTAATCAACATAGCTGACATGGACATCCAGTGAGCATCTGCTGTGGCTCTTTTACAATCTATTTCCAAAAAAAATATATATATATATATACACATATATACTTCCAGGACATGGAACAGCATTTGCTTGTAGCTGTCACCCCTCCACCCACACACACCCACTCCAATTTAGACGGAGATAACTCATCATTGAAAAGCATTTATTCATGCATCTACAGTACAGAAGCAAGTAAAAACACATTATGGTTTTCTTGTTCATTGCTTAACCTTTCATTTCTGTGAAACCACGCTGCGATTCCTCAGTCAGGAGTACGGCTGTGTGTGTTTTGCACATGCTGTTCCAGCCAGCCTGCTAAAGAGCTGGTGACCAGCAGCGAGAGCTCCGGGCGTTCAGGCTGATGTGCATACTTGTAACCAATCACATCTGTCACAGTCGCAACATTCTCCGGGGTCAGATCAAGGCACATTGATATTTCATGTGGCCTATTTCCACTGAGCATGTCGCAAATTATACAAATTTTCACATCATAAAAATGTAGTCTCTGGCAGAATTAGATGGGTCATACTTCTTCAATTTTTCATCTGGAATATCAACATAAAATGCACAGTGGTCGCAAGTTGCATTATCTGATGCATCTCCAGCAGGCGGGCGGTCACGGCGTGACCCCAACTGTCCTGTTAACTCTCCACACAATCACAGCTTTGCAAAGTAGCCCTTCCTGGGTCAATTCTCCTTGTTGTGGAAAATAACAAAAATATGGTAATACGCATATTGATATTGGACTAAAGACTTCCTAAACAGGCCCTGACAATGATCTCACCGTGACCCTAATATTTATTGACTCAATTATCCTTCTATCTCCACATTTTTGACCGTACACTTGGACTACTTATTTGTCCTGCGTAAAAAGATGAAAGCAGGTGAAAAGTGTGGTGAGGAAAAAAATGAGGGATTGGAGAGTGTCAAAGAGTTTCATTTATAAGAGGAGGGAGGTATTATGAGCACATTTATCCAAAATTGGAAAATAATGAAGAAAGATTAAAGCCCTCCCAGTATTTTAGATGTTCCAAATGGACAACCAGTCCTGTACTTGACAATGGGCCACGGAGACTTCCAGACACTATTATGTGCCACAAATGAGAGAGTGACAATGTGAAAGCCTTTTTGCAAGATAGAGGGAAGGAAACTTGAATAAGGTCTACTTTTGCACATCTCCTTTCATGCATTTTTGTGTTGTGGTGACAAGACAGGAGATAAGTAGTCACTGTCTTAAACCAAGCAAAAGGTAAAAAGGTTTTTCCTTCACACTATTTTTACGGCTGTTATTAAACTCAGCATGTACAAGTGCAGCAGCTCCTGCTGTAGGCTTGTCATACTGACCTCTTATTCCTCTTTTGCCCCGAAAAACACGCCACCAACATAAACAAACAAACAGACTAGTGTATTCAGTTACCACTGATTGGCTTATAAAAGCTGAAAAATAGGCTTTACCGACTCTGTTTTTTATTGAATGAATCGTCTCGTGTGAACTGCAGGTGCAGTTTCAACTACACCTGACAGGTTGAGGATTTTGTTCAGGGGAGCCAGATGAGAACTACAGCCCCCCATCACCTTCACCTAAGCTGAGAAAATACAGACAACCAGGTCACAGGAATTCTGTCACAAGTTATTGGGCACCTAAGAGTGTGGGAAATCCTATGGTGCAATATTATTCTCTGTAAATCTCAAACTGTGAATAACACAAGCCAAGCAATTTAAGCAGGAAGGTCATAGCAAAGTAAAGCAGGAAAATTGCCAGGAAAAAAAAAAAAAAAACAGGCTTTCTGAGAGAGTGAAATAGATGAGAGATGAAGGGAGATGAAAAGTTGACGGGCTACCCAGGCAGGTCTACAAAAAGTAATGAATATCCCTTGGTGTGGAGCGATTTTGAGGAACTGTCATTCTGAATGAAGTGAGATAAAAATTATATTTCACCCAGATAAAAAAAACTAACCATTACAAAAGTAGAAAGGACATATGTCTGCCTGATGCTGCCCTTAATCCAAGACAAGGCCTGACAGCCTGCACCATCAAATGTCAGAGCCGCCGAAGCATCAAAACACTGTGATTATACAACACATGTGGAAAGAAATAAAAATAGAAAGACACTGACTTTATGGATATAATGTAAAAATCTGCCGGAATTGGACAATTCCAGCTTTTTCCTTAGAAAAAGTGAAAGAATGAAATAAAAAAAAAGTAATTATGCACCATCAGTCCAGCATGCAATTTATTTTCATCCTGGTGAAAAAACCAGTCGCTTGCATGAAATCCTAGGATTTAAGAAGAATAAAGGGGGGGGGGATATGAGTTAAAACCCACATCCAGGGTTACATCCTTTTATCAAATACCCAAAAATAAACAAAGATATCAGCTTTTAAATCTGCATTACAGCTGTAATTGGTCAAATATGGGGCCCCATCTATAGATTCAAGCAAACTTTTTTTTTCATCTTTTACCCCCCCCCCTTCTCTCCTTTTTATCAATTCAATTTCTTTTGTGCAGCACAGAATGAACTGAGCAGCCATAGATTTCTGCCTTGTGTTGTAGAAAATAACGCGTCCTTCGCAAAAGAATACACTCATGCTTCTCATTCCAAAGTCTTAGTGCTTTTTCCTTGAATAAATCATCCACATCTATTGAATCCTTTTCATTTTGCTACACAAGCCCACCATTCAGAGTGAAAAGAAAAGAGTCTGAATTACTTCAAGCTGGAGAGTTACCTTGCATAGAGAGGAATTAAGGACCATTTGCCAATATTGTGGATCAACTATGTCGAGAATAAAAGCAGCATTCTTGTGTTACCTGGCTGGGGAATATAGCCACAAAGGACTTCACACAAGGACCAGCGTACAATCCACGGACTGATTTTTACTTGAGGGACCTTGGACTTTTCACAACAAACAGTTTCTAGCAAAGACAAGCATAAAGGAAAGCGTTTGAATAGTCGTTGTATTACCCTCTTGCCCTTTGTCAGGAAGAATGTAGGCTGTTCTTTGCACGTCAATGGATGACCTCAATCTTATAATTTATCACTGTGGTGCTGCAAAATAAATATCTGCCTTTGGAGACAGTTGTTTTGCATTGTTCATGAGCCGCTTCAGGCGGTTTATAATTCTGAAAGTTTTCTTGCATATTTGTGTACTGGGCACCTTCACATGCCCTTGTCTGTTATACAATGTGCTACTAATACAGGATGACTTGTATAACAATGATGAGCATGAAATAAGTAACACCAATGCATTCTGTAGAAATGGATAGGAGGGGGGTGTTAAAAAGAATTATCTTCCGATTTCAAATAAACCTTTAAAGAACCGTTCAAAGTGAATTTGCAGGTCTGATGTTTGCACATGAGTCGCCTGACTAACCCCTGCACTCTTAAAGGTGCCCACACTCCCACCTGAGTGACACTCACTTGAGCTCTGCTCCAGTTTCTAGGCCCTCTAACAGCAAGATAAGACTCTTATCGCCTCCAAGAGCCGAGATTTGGCCTCAATCCAAGAGAACCAACGGAGCAGGAAAACCACTGTCTAGACACTTATAGTGAAGTAAAAGCAACAATGCTCTGTTTGACAGGAAACACTAAAGGGCTGTCGCTGAGGCTCGGCAAGTTGTGGAGGCTGTCGTTCAGACAATGTCATTGTGCGAAAGCGCTTCACCAGATCCCCTTTCCTGCCGTCATTTTTCATCACCAGCTAGCATGAACACTTTTCAGGCCGGAGTAGAGGAGCTCTGCCACAGCGGTGGACTGGCTCTGCAGAGGCTTCCTGCAAACTAACACCATCAGCTTCAGATTGTGACACCAAAGCACATTCACAAAATATTTTTTTTTTATTTTACACAAAGGCGCTTTCATGTCGTCTAAATGCTTTCCTGTGTGGCGGCATACGTGTGTGATAGGGTTGTAGTTTTCTATCGGGGGTCCAGTTCCATTCCAAGTCTCTGAACCGCTCTCCAGGAACAGGAACGATGGGAAACATATCCTTTGTTTATTTCTTGTTAGCCTCTAACAAGTGGCGGGCTGTAGCTGATTGTGCTGAGCAGCAGGCAGTCACATGACTCAACCCCTGACATTTTCTCACTTATATGAGGTGCATATATGTATATGCAGCATCTGTATACTCATACAGCATCTGTTTACTTTGAGTTGTGTTTGTCCTCTTTAGGTGGTTTTGGCTAGTTTCCTCCACTTTCATGCGCCCGAAACACTTGAATTAAGCTTCTCTTACTAAGTGTGATTAATCGCAAGAGCTCCCAGGACATCATTATAACAGCCCGTCTTCTTCTTTAATATTTTGGACCTTTTGAGTAGGACATATGTCCACCCGGGGTTACCATAAAGTAAACAGACAGTGGTCCATTTTTGTGGGATTTGAAGTTTTTGGAGCCGCCGTTGAACCTGGTCCCCGTCTGTTTGCTGTTTTGTAGCAAACTGTTCAGTTAAGTGAATCCAGTAAGCTCATGTACACCATCATAATTCAGCCCAACATTAAATGAAATTGAATTAAATTAAAATTATCCATCTT
This sequence comes from Atherinosoma microstoma, assembly GCA_037177055.1. Classification (NCBI taxonomy): domain Eukaryota; kingdom Metazoa; phylum Chordata; class Actinopteri; order Atheriniformes; family Atherinidae; genus Atherinosoma; species Atherinosoma microstoma. The sequence continues at coordinate 28,162,262 of JBBBVU010000015.1, read as the reverse complement.
ACATGTGTGCTATAGCCATAATCTCCCATGTATAACCAACACATGGCTGCAGATTGATATGTTTTCTACAGTGTCACCAGACAGGGTCCTCATGAAGCACCTACAGACTGTAAATGTTCATTTAAATGAACGCAAATTAAAGAAATTCATATTCAAATTGGTCACTCGTGTTCAAAGTTTTCTAAAGCTTGAACAAACTGAGAGGAAAAAGCGACAGCCCCAAAGGCAACTTTCTGAATTTGTGGAAAGAAAGCAGGAACCTTTTTATAGAAATATTGCTCCAACGCTCCACATGGCTCCTTCATTTTAGCCATTTCCTCTTATTGGAAATTTCTTTCCCAAAACTTGAAACAAATCACTTTTAAATTTTCTTTATCTTGTATTTTACCATCACTGAAGCATCCGTAGGTTTCTGTTCATTTCTGCATAATATAGTCACTCACTTCAGCTTCTGCAGTCCATCCCATCATCACTGTTATATAAAATAATTACCATTAACTTTCTAAACGCTGAGGTCCTCCAACTGAGAGGATGTTGAGAACAGATGGGGCCAAAATAGCCGTTTGGGGGACCTCTTTTGATCTATCTGTAGTAAAAACCTCTCATTTTGTTCTGCTTGACTTTATCAGAGTTAACCTTTGCAGAGATGATGTTCACATATTGTTCTCTGATCTGATAACGGTTTAGAGCTGCAGCTGCATCAATCCAAACAGATACTCATATTCATCCTGAAAGGATTTGTTTCTTTTTAAGGCAAGCCTGAAACTTTCTTCATTCGTGCTATGTGCCATCTTCAATTATTCCTCACCAGTAACACATACATACTGATCTTAGGAAGTCTCCCTTTACTATAACTCCAAGACCGGAGGTTGCACAGATATGTGTAGGTATGAAATTTATGAGCAGAGTATGTTTTGAAGAAATTGCATTCAAGTCATTTCTTTTAATGTGGATGAAAAGACATTTATATTATAAGCCAGAGATTCTCTGAGCGATAGTAATGTTGTGTTCAATCTTGTCTGTACATCAGTTTGTTGTGGTAAGGTTTGTCTTAAAAACAAGGCAGAGCAATGGGAGATAGCAGCAGCAGGCTGAAGCATGCGGGAACACAAGGCTTTACATGATATCTAACACCTCTCCATTTTTTTTTCTTTTTCTCTGTGTTTTGCTGAAGTGGAGAAGGCAGTTTAAAAACAAAAAGCCAGCTGTGTTTTGGAATGGCAGATGACTGAAGAGACAGCAGCTGCGAGGCAAGCCAGGGCCTTGAACTCGGGAAAGCAAACATCGACTGTGGTCTTGAAACTTTCACTTGCAATTTCCACTTTGGTTTTTTTTTTTATCTCCACACATAGCACAGAAGTCCCATTTGGAAACACAAACTGTGGATCTGAAATATAAGAGATTGTTGTCTGGTGTTGGTCTTCGTTTTAGAGTCCCAGCCACTGCAGGAAAACACAACGAATAATCCAGATAAAATGTAAACATGAAGATGGAGCGTGAGGAATTTAGATCGTGATGACGAGCCGCCTTTTTGTTTACATTTTGATGGAATAAAATACTTTAAAATGACTGGAAGGCCAAAGATGACCCCTGCCGGTCCATATAACGAGTTAACGCACCATTGTAGCCAGATTTCTCTCCTCCTTTTAACCATGGAAGTGCTGACATCGTCAAAGCAACATGAAACTCATGTGGACAGACTGTTTTCACTAGGAAATCTGAAGATATGGTATTGGAAGGGAGGCCGAAACAATGTAGGGTGAATCCAAAGCAAAATAATTTGTTCCTTTTCACCAAATTTAAGCAAAATATCTCATAGCCAAGGCTTTTCTAGGGCTGTGTGTGCAGATACATTGTACTCGCTGGCATATCGATGTGTTGCTTTCCATTATTTGATTGAGCCCTGCCAGTCTCCCCAGTCCGCCTGTGTCATTTACCACCAGGGCTCTTAAATCCAATTTGACAAACAGACCGAAGCTGTCTTCTTCTTTATCCTCATTTTTTGCAAGCTTGAAGAAACCATCATTTTCTCTGTTTTTATGAGTAATAAATTCTAACAGTTTGAAAATAAATTATGAAACAAACAATTTATTCTACAAGTAAACTGTGTTGCTATTTTCTTTAACATATGCTTGATAAATCTTTTATCTTTGATTCACCAGGGTTTCTTATGAAGAAGTTGCTTTGGATAAAAGCGTCTCCTAAATGTCTGAATATAAAAACTGAAATATGGCTGTAAAATGTTACAGGTTCCCTTTTATAATGAACTACTAAGGAGCCATTATTTATCTCAGTAGAATCATGGTCTTTGTCAAGTCAAAATTCACACTACTCAACACATATTCATGTTTTTTTATGTGGAAACTACTAGAAAACCAATGATCAAAAATTAACTAAAAAGAAAAAAAACATAGAAAAAAAGGATGAAAAAAATGATAAATATTTGCACAAAATTATCACCATGATTTTTGTTGCAATCGGAAATGCGAGTTATAAATCAAATAAAATTAAAAACATGCCGGCTGTACGCTGGATTCCAGTACAAATAAAATGATGGTTTGTGTGTTTAATGTGATATTTTGGAAGAGCTGGACTCACTGAACAAGCTGAGGGAACATCTAATTCAAGTCTATCACTGCCATCTAGTGGATAGAAATGATTACTCACTCTTCATTTTGCCTTTTCCTCAACACAGACTGCATACATTTAACTTCTGATAATAATAATAATAATAATAATAATAATAATAATCACAATAATAATAATAATAATAATAGTAATATATTCATGTAATTACATTAACTTGTACAACTTAATGTAATTTATTTTGTTAAAGGATATATTAAAAAAGGACATGTCTGTAAAATGATATATACTGTATATACTATAGACATAAGCTGTACATAATCACATGACAGTAAATATTTTTCTCATATTTTTTTTATACTTTATATACTTTTATCTACTCTTTCTCTGCAGCTGGACTGACCATTGCCAACATCATTTTGTTGTATTGTCCTACCGATACAATGACAATAAAGCGGATTCTTATTATTATTATTTAGATCTGCAAACATGAAATCTTAATTAATTGCAGTCACGGCTGTATGCCATTTGGATCTGTAAGGCTGTGGTAGAAATCTCCACTCATGGTGGGAAGAGTATTTACATTATGCATATAATGTAAATTTCCGAAACAAGTGAAATATGTAAGCTCATTGAATCCACAAATACCTTCAAATTAGTGTTTACTATAACTAGTAAATTTTTAATCATTACAATTACAATCTAAGAATTGTTTTGGAGAAGCTATTTTGCACTTGTATAGTTTTGGTCTGTAACTATTGATATTTCAGTTTCAAGCATGTATTCAGAATAAGTGATAAAATATTAGTAATTAGCTTTAATATCTTATTGAGATCCTTAAGGACCAAAACACTTAAAATAAGTGAAATACTCTAACATAAAAACTACTTAGATAGAAGAATTATCTTACCAGAAAAACAATAAGCATACAATACCAGTCAAAAGTTTGGATACACTGGATTTAATGGAAAATGTGTCCAAACTTTTGACTGGTACTGTATGACCTTGAACTAAGATATTTCATCTTACTAAAGGTTTTTGCCCTGTAAATGTTCAAAAAGTTATTTAATTTTTGGAAATATGACAAACTCAAACAACAGTTAAAGGAGCATAGCGCAAGTTCTAGCTTTTTTCCAGAAGTCTGCCCCCTCTGGCGACAAGTGGAAGTGAAGCCAATGTTGTGCACGCATGAGCCGCTTCGACTGCGTTGGTCTTTGTTTACCTGCACTGCACTCAGTCCGAGCCCGGAGTTAGATGCACAAACTATAA
>JBBBVU010000015.1:28092342-28106869 GCA_037177055.1 Atherinosoma microstoma | reverse complement strand
CTTTTCATTAAAATCTGAATTATTAATGCGCAACAGTCCAGTTTTTATTCCAGTATAACATTCTAGTAACTGTACAAAACCAGTCATAAACAGATGCTGATAGTAGTGTGAGACATCTGGGAGTAATCAGATTATTGTACTAATCTGATCTGACACGTCTACATGCACTTCTAAAAGTTGAAAACCCTTGTCTACATTATCCAGTCCATCATCCGATTTATTTCGGAGTACGTACGTTTTGCCGTAACTTCCTGTTATTTTCAAAACATCTCTTCTCTGTTGAACCAGTTGGTTCTAACACTAGCCTTTGTATTAGCTGCTAGTATAGGAGCTAATAAGCATGAAAATAGACTAAATGTGAATGTTTCCCTCCGTTTACACTCTGTTTCACTCCCGTTGTCATGCTGTCACTTCAGTCTTTTAACATAATGCATGAAAAAGATGGAAGCGACGCAGTTTTTTATACATGTAGATGTAAAAAAAACATGATAAATCAGATAAACAGGTCTAATATGCATGAAGACATCAGAGTATTTGGGAGAAATGTAGGTGTGTTGATTAGGGCTGGGACGATATCCTTTCCTCCCGATTCAATTCTTTTACGATTCTTTTGGGTGTCCATTAGATTTAAATTGTGATTCTTCGATTATTGTTGATTTTTGGGATTTTTAGTTTGCTTTTTTAACCCCAAAACATGTGAAAAAATTAAATCAGGAACCATATTTCCCATAAAAACTGCACATCACATGAGTCCGTTTTTAAGATTTATGCAGCAGCGATATATTAGAACCGGCATAAAAAACACATCAGAGCAGCCGACCGTCATTCTGCTGATATAATGCTCGACAAGACGACTTTAAAAGATGTTAAATAAAAAATTGAACAAAATTTGTAAACAAAGTGTTGAACTTTTTTTTTTTTTTCTACAAAAACTTAAAAACAAAAAATACTGTTATATTTATGTGAATCGATTTTTTTTATTTTTTTTAATCGCACCCTTAGTGTTAATCAGATAACTGCCATTAGCTACGTTTACATGGAGTGATTTTGATCCAATCGAACATCCAATCAGAATAAAAATGTCTCATATAAACACCTCAGCTTATCCGATCGGCCTCGATCGGAAAGAATTTCCAATCCGGTCGGAAAAAAATAACCATCTAAACACTCATTCTGATCGGTTCCGGGTGGATGTTGTTTCTGCGCGTGCTTGAACCACGTGGTGGTTATGTGATTTAACGAGTTTCAGGTAAGATTTGAAGGACGGCAGCTAAACAGAACTGGACTGTGGCGGACACGTTTTTGTTGGAAACTGAAAGTCTCGGGATTATTGAGCTTTTTGACGGTCAAAAGTTTCAAAATAAAAAAATAAAAACCCTCTTTTCCCAAACTAGTAGCACTGCGCATGTCCAAAAAGGGTTAGAATGTATCGAATCTCTCAATCATATAAACACACAACGGATCAGAACATATTATCCAGCTACCATGTAAAAACGTATCTGCTGGAATCTCGGGTCAGATTGATTTCAATCGGATAGATGAAATATTTGTCCATGTAAACATAGCTATCGTCTGAAAGAGCATAATCAGATTTTACTGTCTGTATGACCTCTTGAATTGTCCGATAACTCCAGAAATCAGGTAATGATCAGATTTTTGTTGTGCATGTAGACGGACTCAATGTGTTTTCAGTTTTGGGGCACACTGACACAGGCGCTGTTTGGTCCGCTTTAAACAAACCCTGGTCCGATTTTGTTTGGAGCAGTGTGAACGCTGACTCGAACTCTGGTGTAAAACGGAGTGATCTCTGGTCTGCTTGAAAACCAAGAGTATCAGAAACTTGCAAGTGTACTATGGTGCAGTTCACTTACAGTGTGAAAGCAAATGGACCACTTGGTGAACCAAAGACAGGAAGTGACATATCGCAACATGCTGGGTATCTGGCTGCCTCTGCTGCTGCTCATTCTGGACAGATTCTCGTGAAAAATGTCTTTAGGTTTGAAAAATAAAGTAAAAACAGAAACCAGACTGTAGAAACTTGGTGTTCCTCCGTTGTTTACCTGAGCCAATCGACGAGCTGGATTTTCTTCTCATTCACTGGTCATTTCAAGGAATCTCACCCCTCGCATCATTTTGTTGTAGTGGTTTGGTCCGCTTGAGTAAAGTACATTGTCTACGGTTACATGATTATCTTTATCTCGGAATTCATTATTCCGAATGAGATAATTTGGAATTAAAATATTCTCCTTCAGGTTTACATGAAAATAGTAATTCCGAATTGAGGTTTACATGGAAAACAAGTTTATTGGCCTTTAATCAATCCGCTTTAGATCTGGGGGTTGGGAAGGGTTTTGATTGGACAGAGGAGGGAGATGACGTATTTATGTTTACCGGAAGAAAACAAACTTCCAGTTCCTGCTTCTTTTCTTTTCGGCTACATGGGAAACTACATAATAAGAATAATTTTCGCTTGATTTTGATTCTAGTTGTGAAACAGCAGCTGGACACTAGCATACTACTTCACTTTCACTTAGACTCGGCTTCTAGTCCAACGCTTGCTTCGGGCGGCCATCCTGGAATATGTGCGTTATGCCGACAGGACGAGGGAACGAGCATGTGCAGAACAACCAGAATAATTTAAAGTGGAATGAAGGTATTTATGCTAGAGGAATTATTCAATTCGGATTTAAGATCTGAATTAAGTTTAATTCAGAATTGTCATTTTTATTTGGAATACAAAGGTTATTATTCATCTCTTTAAAGTGGATTTAACTTCTATTAAAACTCTCATGTAAACGTGGCCAGTGTGAAACCAAACCAAATAAAGGTGCAACATTTCTCAGTTTTCCCACCCAATGGAGCCGAGTTCCCCGAACTATGTTGGTGTGAATGAGCCCTCAGAGGTTTTCAGCCTCGGGAGTTGATTCAATTAACTGTTATTGCCCTTGGTGGGGATACTACTGATGATGATATAGAATTATGAAAACTTTATCATTAGAACTTAATTCTTTATTATTAAATGGAAATGCTCAAAATCCTAATAAGAAAACCACAAGTATCAGAAATGAGTCTAATCCCATCTTGTCCCAGCCCAAAGCTAAGGATTAGCATTATATTCCAAATCACAGTCAGAGGGTCATAAGGATTGTAAGGGTGAAAAACTAAGGAAGTACTTTTACATGTGGATGAAAAAAAAACAAAAGAGAAGCTTTTTTCTCCAAACTTTAACCTGCTGTCCATTCAGTGGTATGTATGTACAAGACAATTCAAGGTGCTTTACATGAAACATCAGAAGCATTATTTAGTGTGTGATTGTTCTTTCTTTGAGGCATCTTAAAGACCCACAATATAACTTTTTGACCCTAAAACTGCGCTTTCCGGACTCGTTTGATGGCACAGTGAAATCTATTATGTGCATTTCTACAGCCGTCGCTGCCCAGCGCCGCCCTGAACTTTCACATCCTTCTGAGTTTCGCTTTGCGCATGCGTTACACGCTAGCAAGCGGATGTAAAAAAACCCAAAAAAAACGTTGTTTTGAACGCACGCCAGCGGGTTAAGCAAAGTAACACTAGAAGAAATTATCGGAGGAAAAGAGGATACTAAGGAGAGCCACAGAAGAGAAGAGATAAGACTAGTTGAGAGACTGTTTTTTACTGTCTGGAGAGAGCTCACAGTACCGGTAGGATGAAGATGGATGCTGGATTAGCCGCTGATGGGGGCTTTTTATTTGTTTCTTGTTGAATTTAAAGGCAGACAATGGCCTTCAGTCTTGAAATTCCGTTTTTTTTTCCAGAGAGTTGACATGTAAACATACAAGAACACACATGTCCTTTGTGTTTTTCCAGATTTTGTTTGCACTGGTAAAAGTGGCTGCTTTAAGTCATTCGGCAATATTGTGGGTACATTAGTCATAAAGGAGCTTCACTATTAACAAAACTGATTTCTAAAAACATTTTACTTGCTTTAAGCTGACACTCGCTCACATTTTTAGCTGTGAAGTGAACAAAGTTCTTTGGTGTTCATGTGTGGAAACATGAGGATTTAAAAATGAATGACTTGTGACCCATGAGAAGTGTGTGGTGGTGTGTTTCTATGCAGCCTCTGCTTGTATCTCTAATTCTTTGGAAAGTTGTTTGTAGACACTCACCACTGACACTGCACAGGTATGAGGCCTAGAACAATGTTGTCAGTACCTCCTAGCAAACACATTTACAAGTGACATCTGACTCTTGTCCTCAAGCTTTTACCAACGTTAGTTTCAGACATTCTTGTTTGCATCAAAGGTGGTGCGGGAGATTGCTCGTGTTTCCACCTCTGGCTTCGTGTCCGACCTTTTCAAGCCAGAGTATCTCCAGACAACAGACACGGCTCCTTTTTTCTGTCATCATTTTCAACTTCAACATCTCCAATAACACAACTGCTCTGCTGCATGTTTAGTGGTGCAACACTGAAAAAGGTCCCCCCTCAAACAATTTCCCTGCATTGTTTAGGCTGTTTGACCCTTAAAACTCCAAGCCAGGTTCTGCTATTTTTGATCCCCCTGCATTTTTTTCCTTTTCTTTTTCTATATAAAAATGCTTATAATGTTTGCTGGCAGAGCGTGCCTCAGTCTGGGTTTGTGATTGTTTGGGAGGAAGTAACAACCGTACTATTAAGCTACATGATGGACTGTAATGAAAAAGGAAGGGAAACAGTTTTTCTATCAAAGTTTTTATCGACCCTCATTTTTCCTATTGTGGCACATCTTTATTGTTTGTTGTATATCGTTATCGAATTATCGCCCTGCCTTACTTTCTGCTCACTTGTTGATGTTTGGCTTCTCCTGATTGGACATTACCCTCAATTCAAGCTCTCTGATTGGTGAAACGTTTGACAGGAAGTGGCTTCATCATCATTCCCAGGTCAAAATAGAGGTCTGTAAGCAAAATAGTGATAGTGATCTTTGTTACGATGAAAATGTGATAATGGTGTTGTCATGGATCATCATGGTAGATTTACCATATAGAGTCTCTGAATAAACACTACATGTTGAGGCTGGATTGTAAACTTCCTGGACGGGATAGAAATACCTAGAAAACTTTTGTATATCACTTAAAGGGTAAGCTATCCATCACAATGTACCCCACAGAGTTACTGGCCCTGACAAACTGGTGATAATATAAGTGATAATGCTCGGAGGCAATCTAGTGGTGGTTTAAGGGTTAAACTGGTGTTTAAAGTATAATTATAAAATCATAAAACCAGGGTTCAGAATGAACCAGTATACTACTTTCTTCCATATCTTAAAACTATTCCACATGCAGAAGCACCAATATAAATTGTGAAATAATATATTTTAGTCCCAGTCTGTCTAGCTGGTTTATGACATACTTTCTCTGTTTGTGCAGGTGAGAGTCCAAAGTTGTACTTTGCTAGCTGCTGGCAGGTTTCCGTGAAGAAGTCCTCCTTCCCTCTTATATTGTCGTAGATAAAGCTGATTGTATAAGTTTGCTGTCCCGGTCCCTTCAGCCTGGCGTTCCTCCTTTAAAGTTAATAACTAGTATAAAGTGAGGCCTCAAACTCTGCAAGCTCATGACCTCATTGCTCTGAATCTGTTAATCCAGCCACCTCTATGTATTGTTGCTTGAAGACTGCCTCTAGTTACATGACTAAAGTTTAAGCTCTAAATCTAAAGTTTGTTTGCTTGACTTTTCTGAGTTTATAGGAGATTACAACAGACTGAGATGCACACTGTTAGAATAAAAAACTTGGTAGAAATGAGTATTTAGTCCTGAAACTGTTGCTCTGACAACTTTGTAGACAAGTCCTGCATCTGCCAACAGCTCAGTTAATGCTCGCATTGAATCTTCAAATTGCCTAAATGCTTCTCTGCTTCTTACATTTGGTCTGTGAGTGGATGGGAAAGAGCGACTGATGTTGTTACGGATCCTGTTTTGCGAGCCAGACTAAAGTATTTTATTCTCTGGTTGACATCAGCTGTAATCAGACACTGTGGATGTGTGGAAAAAGAGGCATTTTACGACAGATTCCTACATTTACGGATGTTGTCCGTAGGTTTCACCTGCAGAAAGCAGAAGAAATGATTGTATCAAAGTAATGAAAAGATTAACTAACAGTAAATCTCCTGGTGCTCTGTGAGTTGTAATGTTTTACTTGAGCCGACGCAAAGCATTTTTATTTATTTTTTATTTTTTATAAGGCTTTTAAAAATACTATTTTACATTACAACCAGATGTTTGAGGCTGTAATTTTCTCAAAAAGTCACAGGCTAGAATTCCAAACCTCAACTGCAGTGTGTTCTTCGTACATAGTAATTAGTCATTCATTTAGTGAAAACAAACCCCAGAGTGCTGAGAAGGTAAACTTGTGCAGATTTCCAGCCTGGGATTTTCGCTGCAGTCGGAGCCGAGCTGCCGAGCTGTACAGTAGGACGCTTTCTTTGCAGTTCACCCGCTCGTCATCCGTGTCGAGGGAACTATTTAAGTCGACAGATGGAACGTACACGGCCATAAAACTGGACTGCAGATAGTTTGTGCACCACAGATTCTCCCTGCTCAGCCTGATTAAAGATTTGTTGCTGGTTTCTCTGAATCAGCCATGTTTTCCCCTTTTGACCAACAATTATTAATGTTGCTGTAGATTTCTGAGAAAAAGCCTGGAAAATTCTCTGTCTTGACAAAGTTATGAAAAGAGTGATTCAGTCTATTGTTTTTCTTTCTCTCCCCCCCCTTTAGCCCAAAGCTCTTGGACAGGTCCTCCTCTCTGAGGTTTTCCACAGAGGCAACCTCATCGAGAGCGATTACTTTGGCCTCGAGTTTCAGAACATGCAGATGAGCTGGGTATGTACGCTAGCAGACACGCTGAACATGTGCACACTGAACAGGCAAAGGTCAAAGGTCACAGCTTGTTGACAGCACATGACCACAGTCGAGGAGCAACGTCCACTCTGAAGCTACTCAGTTTGAGCTAGCATTGTTTTCACAGGGGTCTGCAACCTTTAGATCCCAGAGAGCCATTTTTGCCCTCATCCCAACTAAATAAAACTCATTTAGAGCCGCAAATGTTACACGACCTTTTGAAAAAAGACAACTTACAATTTTTTTATGAATATCTACTATAGGAAATTTGTTTTAATCTTTGAAGAATCGCTATTGTATTTCTTTCTTTAGGTTTTGAAATAAAGAAAAACATCAAACCTTTTCAAAAAGAGGGTAGATGCATGTTCTTCTATGGGATGTTGATATTTGTATAAAAAAAGGGGGGGGGGAAGGGGAGCCCATAGTTTCCAACCTTTTGACATGAAAAATAGATGTAAAAAAATTTTACTGCTACTTTTTGTGTTATCTTGTTTGAATTCAATGTAATTGTTCCTTGAAAACAACTAAAAAAACTACTAAAACCGGCTTTTGTTATAATATCCATATTTAAAAACATTGGTAATTGGTTCTTTATCATTATTTAGCTGATGTTGTTGTTATCAAGATCCATTGTGGAAGGTTCAAAGAGCCACTTGCAGCTCTGGAGCCGCAGGTTGCAGACCCCTGATCTACAAGTATTTTTAGCTTCCTAAACTCATCCGTCAGCCTCTCCAATGTTTTCTTCTTCCAGAAACATAAGTGGAGTTTTTATAAACCAACACAGGAGCTATAAAACCCACCTTTCGGCTCCTTTAAAAAGAACACTATTTCATTGGTCCACTGTCTTTTTTTCTTTGATTTTAACACTTAAACTGCACGAGCATGTTTGGCCCCAGTGAACATAAACCAGTGTGACATTTATTTAGATCTTCAGTGTTATGTTATGATGGCGTAAACATGCTGTAAACGGAGTAGAAGAATTATTTCTGTGTGGAAACATCACCTGATATGAATTCCTCAGCATATCTCAGATGTTGCACATTCCTCCGTCGATCAGGCCCAGATGTGACGTGCAGTGGAAAAGCTAGTTTTAGCAAAGTTTGATTGCACAGGCTGCTGTTGCTTTATTAAAACCAGATAAATCTTTCTTTCTTTAGGTTTGGCTGGAGCCCACCAAACCCATTGCAAGACATGTCAGACGTAAGTAAGCTGGAATATTGGCTCAAATGCCACCTGATGGAAATGTGAGCGTGCATTTATGAGCTGCTTTCATGTCTTTCAGGACCGGCCAACACACTGTTTAGACTGTCGGTGAAATTCTTTCCCCCCGACCCCGGTCAGCTGCAGGAGGAGTACACCAGGTCGGTGACTGTAATTTCCTACTGGATATTGCTTTCATGTCGTGCCTCTATAAAGGAGCTTTAGAAACTAAACCACCTTTATTTTCCTTGTCAGAAGCTCACAGTTTCCAATTTTAAAGCATTTATTATAAAATCTGCTTTATAGTCCAGACTTGTGTGTTCTTGAGATAGAATGTTGCCAAGATTGTGTTTCTGATTGTTTATTTGGTTGAGTTTTGCATTCAGTTAAATGCTGCCAATTGTGTTTAAATAAATCTATGATAAGTTTACAGCTTATATAAGAAGTGTCCACAGCTCTGTGAAGCAACGACACCACCATAAGTCCTTTAATGTGACCTATAACCTGAGCAACTGATTAGTTCAGCTTTTGGATTTTCCCAGCATTTCCTCAGAGGGCATCATGAAAGGTGTCAGTCACGAGGAGGCTGCATAAACATTTCCACAGCATTGGATCTACCATGACACACAGCGAAGACGGTCACCAAAAAGTGATGAAAATACAAGACAAGAGTGACGTTGCAAAGACCTGGACGAGATGTGGTCAGGGAGGAGAGGCGTACAGCAACACTGAAGGAGCTGCAGGAAGTTATGGTTGTCCTACATGTGACAACAATCCCACATGTTCTCCATTTGTCTGGACTACAGGAAGGTTGAAGATGGAAGCCTTATCTGACAAAGAAATGCATCAGAGCCCGGCGACTATCTGTTTAAAAAAAATAAAAAAAGGCTCCCAAAAATCATGTGTGAACTTTTTGGCCACAATTCCAGAAGAAAAAACACTTTACATCATATAAAGATCATCATACCCACAGTGAAGCACGGTGGTGGAAGTATCATGCTCTGGGGTTGTTTTTCTCCAGCAGGAACTGGAGCTTAAGTGCAGGTGGAGGAAGTTCTGACCAGTTCTAAATACCAGTCACTTTTGGTCCAAAATCTTCTGCTGGAAAGCTGAAGCTGAAGAAGAATTTCACCTTTCAACACGACAATGACCCCAAACAGACATCCAGATCAATAAAACGACGACTCCACCAGAAGAACAAAAGTTCTGGAGCGGTCCAGTAAGACCTGAAAAGGACCTTGAATAAGAGACATCCTCACAATCTGACAGATATGCAGCAAATTTCTGAGGAAGCCGGGCGAATGTTGTCAAGTCGAGAAGTTCTATGTTGATGGACTTCTACCCAAGAAGACTGAATGCTGGGATTCAATCAAAAAGTGCTTAAACAAATTATTAGTTTGAGGGTGTCCATACTTATGCAACCAGATTACTGTATAGGTTTTATTTAATATAGTTACAGATAGTTTGTTTTTCAGTTGAATTTTACAGGTTAGAGGTCACATTAAAGGAGGGAGATAAGGTTTTAAAAATGATATATTGTGGCTTCTTTTTTTAGCATCAGATAAAGCTGGAATTTAGCAGGAGTGTGAAGACTTTATATCCACTGTAAACAATGCTTATTTACTTACACGTACATGTTGCCTTACATGTGCTCTTCTTCTTTTCTCCAGGTATTTGTTCTCCTTGCAGATGAAAAGAGATCTGATGGAGGGCAGGTTGATCTGCACAGAGAATACAGGAGCCCTGCTGGCTTCTCATCTTCTTCAGTGTATGTTTTTATCTCTCTGTTTTACATGATCTGTACTAGTTTAATCTTTTCCTTGATGTAGATGATGCACGTCAAGTTGTATCTGTTAATATAATGACTGTATTAAGTGCACACTTTAATCCAGCATATATAACTTGGAAAAAATGGATTTATGGATGACTTGTATCAGGAATAATTGGGAAGTAACGGCAAGTCTAATGGCCATGAGATATTTACTCTGGGTTTTGCAAACAGAACCTGATGTTTTCTTCTGTTTTTTTCAACCCCAGCGGAGATCGGTGACTATGAAGACGCTGCAGACCGGGACTTCCTGAGGATAAACAAGTTGTTGCCTTACCAAGACAAAGTGGAGGAGAGAATCATGGAGTTCCACCGCAGACATCTGTAAGTCGCTCGTTTGGAGCTGCATCTCAGAATATTTCACTCTGAACTGGTTCTGCAAGCCTGATGAAAAATGTCACAGCTAATCCTGTTAAATCAGACATACTGGTTTACTATATCCCATCATAACCACAGAAGGACCAGTCAGATATCAGCCACCATCCTCTGTAATTCTCTACAGGAGTTGATGCAATTTATTACGGTCTTCACATGATCACGTTAACTTTGTTTACTGTAACTTTTACATATCCATGAGGTTGACTGGCTTAATGCAGTGCCTGTAACACCTCATCAACTTATTTTATCTCTAAAAGTCATGTGTTTTACACAGATTTTTATTAAATATAGGCACACCGACTAAAACTTCAGCATTGCCAGTAGTAATGTGTTCGTTCTTGATGCTTTGGGGCTTTTTAGAAGGAGTTCAGAAACTATCACAAATTCCCAGAGAATAAGCCCAGTTCAACTCTGTGACTGGGGTTAATGGGTCTTTGTGCAGAACATGACGGGCTTTTGGTTCCATTTTGCATCTTAGGCTTAGGGTTAGGCTCTGATAATCACAAGATACTTGAACTTGTTTATCATGTTTGACTGGGCATCAGTTCAATTCAACTTTATCTGTATAGCGCCAATTCGCAACAAAGTCATCTCAAGGTACTTTACAGTCATAATCGGTTAAAGCCAGTCGGAAAAAAAAAACCTCTTGCAAACTGTCGCTGGACTCGCGGTGTAAACAAACAACCATGGTCAGCAGACTGCTCGCTGCTGTTATTTGATAATTCCAGTACCAAGAAAAAAATGGATGTGTATCAAGTCATGGAGGCTTCGACGTTTGCAGTGTGGGCTTTTTACACTACGATAGGAGTTGGAGGTGAGCAAATTAAATACGTTTAGGAAACGCGGTTCATCAGCTGTTGATTAGCAAGCTATCCAGTCAGCTGTTTCCTGTTGACTGATGCTATTTCCTGTGTCCCAGCTCCTCTTTCTCATTGGCTGTTGGTGATGTGTGTATTCTAGTTGAGTCAGTAAACCACATACACGACCAGATTCACACGGAAAGATTCAAACATGTTTAAAATACTGTGACTGCAGTCGGGCGCGTCTGTTCCCCTCACATATTTGCCAATTTGAGTACGAACCACAAACAGATTTCTGTGCCTACTTGTCATGCCGACGGCCAGCAACCTGTGCGTAATCGGCACAACTGGAAAATCTGACAAAGTGTGTCATAACTGGGAAATGCGGGGAACATCAATTTGCTGATCCGAAAATGTATACAATCTGTGACCCAAAAGCCGTGAGTTTAGTGATCCGTTGCACCACTAACAATGTAAAAAAGTATTGGTCCAAATACAGGACCCTGAGGAACTCCATGACTTCCTCTGGTGTGGAGGAGTGTGATGACTTGAACCAGCCTGATGCAGTTCTTGTGCTTCATGTAGCAGGACTGGGAGCTAGCTTCCAGCTGTCCTGTGTGAAGGAAGAGTTCGATACTACCAAGTAAAACCTTGAGAATGAGTCTCAAGTCGAACAGTTATTTTTAACCGGAGCAACCTCAACACCTGCGGACAGTAAAATCATTCGTTTTGCGTCATTTGGTCTTTTGTCGATGTCAGAAACTCCACATGAGACATAATGGTCAGAAAACTCTTGTTACCGTGACGACGGCTCAGAGTAGGGGTATAACAACACATTGATCCACATCCATTCACTGATCAAGGAGCTGATGGTGTGTCACTAGGATAAGGTCTGATTGAGCTCAATAAAACTAGATCTACATTTTTTATTAGATATGGTGTTAAATCAGCATGTTATATCCTCTCATATTGATCGTTGCATCCTGATCCAGTCTAACTGTGATACTGGTAACAAACCAATGATCTACTCATCTGATGTATTGTGTGGTGACCAGACTTTCAATTTACTTCCCTAATCACCAGAAATCAGTGTTTGTTTTTTTATGGGAATGAAAGCCAGTTTGAAACTGAGAGTCTAGACGCTACCTGGTGTTTTAAGGTTTGTATTGAGCTGGAGAGATGGCTACACGTAGATGAGCCAAACCGGTTGGGTGTGTAATATTTGGCATGTATCATTAGGGTTGTGTATAATCTTGTCTTGTTTTGTTGCTCTGACCCAGTAAGATCATTATCATGGATTTTTGTGGGGAAATGACTAGAATGTAGGTTCAGACCCGCATGTCTGATTGCAGGGGTGCATATTTGAAAGTTACCATTACTTACATTTAGCTGCTTCCAGCCGTCAGCACACCTCGTACTCATTGGGCCATAATGGCAGCACAGAATCCCAGTGCTGAGAATGTCTTAGTGGTGGCACGTCCTGCCTGTTTTATGTGGGTTTGAGGTCACCGAGATGAGCTGACTCTACTGTGACAACCATGTGCTCTTCCTAAACAACCACATGAAGGCTTTCTCTTCAGTCCCCCCTCTCCTTCACTGCTCTATTCCCACCTCCAGCCTTCTTGGAAGCACAGTGCTATCTGATGGCCAATAGGGGCTCTTTTCAACCCGGTATATTAGGCAGTTCTAAAGACTTGTGCTAATCTCTTCCCTCTGTTGGCCGTGAGGAAGCACAAGCAGAGAGTTCCCTGGCCTAATCCTTTACTCTGGCCAGTCTATTAGCCATACGGCCAGTGGGGCAGGGGGAGGGCTCTAAGGAGATTTTACTGCTTAAAGGATGAACAAATTTAGAATGGAGTGATGATTGGATGGATATGTCCTCCTAACATACTGTTTGGTTGTAATCACATGGTTTTAGATAATGCTTAGGATTTAAGGTCACACTCCCTGGCATACAAATCACGATGCCATCTTGCTTCATTAAGTTTTTATGTGAGAAATCTGTAGATTTGCAGTCCCCAGTAGTAGTCACTGTGCAGTTTTTAAATTAGATGTGGCAAAAACGCAGCCAGCCAAGTCCTAGGTGGTGTATATGCAAAGTTTAACCCCCTTGTTTCAACCAAGGGGTTAAAAAAGTAACATTTGTAAACCTATTTTGACATGTTTTAGCCAAATTGAGGGGGACAACGGTAAAGTGAAAGCAGAACTTCAGATTTTATGACTTGGTTTCGACATTTTGAGCTCAGTTTCATGACCGGAGAGCTGGTGAAATATTTTCTAAAACCACAAGTTGCACAAAATTTTACAGTCTTTCTTTTTTTATGTCTCAGTTTGTGTTGTTTTTAGACACAGAAACCTTTTGAGGCGCCTCTTTTTCGTGATATATCATCATAAATCTGTACATTTGTGATTGTGCAGTCATTGGTTCATTTTAAATGTTTCTCATTGTTTTGGAAAAGTGACCCAATAATCGACCCTCTCCATGTGACATCATTACTTGAAGAGGACATGTTGCAGCCCGCTGAGTGTTAATGTGTTTTTTTTTACTCCAGTGGTCAGACTCCTGCTGAGTCAGACTTCCAGATCCTGGAGATTGCCCGTAAACTGGAAATGTACGGCGTCCGCTTCCATCCAGCAGCCGACCGGGAGGGAACCAAGATCAACCTGGCTGTCGCTCACATGGGGCTTCAGGTTTTTCAGGTGATTGTTTAAATACCGGGAGTCCTCTATGAGTCAACCCCTCCATCCCCAACAGTGTTACTGACAATCCTGTGTGTCTTTTTCTCTCTCAGGGCAACACAAAGATTAATACCTTCAACTGGTCCAAGATTCGCAAACTGAGCTTCAAGAGGAAGCGTTTCCTGATCAAACTCCACCCAGAGGTCCATGTAAGTTTTCATGTAAAGATCCAGATGAAATCTCAGCTGCTGCATCCACTGTGAAGAAGAACAGTTTGATGTGTACTTTTTCTTTTAGGGCCCTCATCAAGATACCCTTGAATTCATGATGGCCAGTCGAGACCAGTGTAAAATCTTTTGGAAGATCTGTGTGGAATATCACACATTTTTCCGTTTGTTTGATCAACCACAACCCAAATCCAAAGCCATCCTCTTCACCAGAGGCTCTTCCTTCAGATACAGGTATTCACCAGTCTTTTTTTTTTTTTTAAAGGACATGAAGGCTTTCTTGATGTAACGGGTCAATTATATTCATGTCCTTAATTCAAAACTCTGTCTGTCAGTGGAAGAACTCAGAAGCAGCTCGTGGAATATGTCAGGGAAAATGGAGCAAAGAGGACCCCCTACCAGAGGTGAGTGTTTGTTTGATAATACACTTAGCGTCCACTTCATCAGCTCCACCTTCTAGTACCTGGTCAGAGCCTTTTCCCTCCAGAACTGTCTTAATTCTTGGTGTGATAGATCCAACAAGGTGATGGAAACATTCCTCAGAGGTTTTGCTCCAT
>JBBBVU010000015.1:28079908-28092191 GCA_037177055.1 Atherinosoma microstoma | reverse complement strand
ATGTTGGAGATGATCTGAGCTTTGTGACATGGTGCATTATCCTGCTGGAAGTAGCCATCAGAAGATGCTCCACTGTGAGCATAAAGGGATGGACATGGTCAGCTACAATACTCAGGTAGGCTGTGCTGGTTAGACCAGTGGTTCCCAAATTTTTTGAGCCACGACCCCCAAGAAAGCATACATCTGATGCTCAGATTGAACTTCATCAAGTCGTCTTCACCATGTCTACATGACGAGATGTGCTGAGCTGCTGCCATGTGATTGGCTGGTTACATATTTGCGTTAACAAGCAGGTGAACAGGTGGAGCTGATAAAGTGGACACTGAGTTCATAGATTTCCTTTTTAAGGAACTACAGGAAAAGTATTCCATGTGAATCCGTGACATGACGAGCTTTTCTTTTCTGTTTTTGGTTCAGGAGGAACAGTAAAATAAGAATGTCTGCTCGCTCCTTTATATCAGATGTGCCAAAACCGGTAAGCAGAGACGACAACATGTGAAGCAGAAACTTTCCATGAATTTCACTGGTTGATAAGCTAACATCTTCCCCTTTGATCCCTTTTTTCTTCTTTCATTCTGTACTGTCCTTGTCCTGTATTTGTTTTTTCTTCCAGAGTTTGTCATTCAATGACAGTTTTAGGACTCCAGCCTCTCCTTCCTCTACCGTGTCCTTCCACCCAGTGCGCATGTCCAGCATTCTTCCGCGAACAGAGCTGCAACCTCAGCCCCAACCTTTGTCAACACTAAGCCTGTCTCCAGCACCTCCCCAGCAGCAGCAGCAGCTTCAGTCCTTTCTGCAAGCTACTAGACCCCCCAGCCCTCCGAGGGAAGATCCTGTCAAGGCTGCTCCCCCATCAAACTTCTCTTTTCAAGGTGCCCCTAGCAATCAGGCAGCAGGACACTGCAGCTCCTTGTTTGTGTGTGTAGAGAGCAGCACTTCCCAATTGCAGCCCTCCAGAAATGGCAATGAGGATAATGAGCATGGGGGGAGAAGGGGTACGGGGTGCTCAGTGGGAGGGGGTGGAGGAAAAAGGAAGGGGGTTCTTACACCTGAGGCTTTTGAAGCAGAGCTGTTGCGCAGCAAACAGAATCCCATGTTCTCCATGTCCAGCTCACCCCTGCAGGTCACAGAGGAGTTCATCGATGATGATCCCACTCAGATTTCTTTTTATGGCGGGGGGGCCGAGGCCTATTCTTACAGGCTTAAGGATAAAGTAGACCAGTTTGATTTTGTGGAAGAATCTGACCTCAGCAAGAATAGGATGTTTAGATTAGGGATTGAAGACCTGAACGGGAACACCAATATCTTCCCAGATCACTCTGAGACCAGCTCTTTGGTTAATAACCGCTCTGAGTGCAGCTCCTTGGACAACCTGGGGCTGAGCTCGGCAGGCGAGTCCATGTCGGTCGGTTACGGAGGCCCCGACTCGTCCTCGCTTCGCCTGACGGGGTCTGACGTCCAGTCAGAGGCCAGCTCCATGGTCAATTTCCCAGCGTACTCCGTACGCTCCGAGAGCAGCTCTGCTGTGCAGTTCAGTGACCTGGTGGAGCAGCTGGAGCAGCTCAGCTACCCGCCCACCGCCACCGAGGGCTCTGGGAACGGCACCTCAGACTCGGACTCTGACTGGGGCTCCGACAGCGTCCTTCCTCCTGAGCAGAACCTGTTTTATAGCAACCCTCTGACAGGCAGCAGCGGCATAGAGGGCTTCCTCCTTCAGTGCCACAACCTGCAGGCCCTGGCGCTCTCAGACCCGTCTGCATCCCCGCATGTTAAGATGTGAAGCACTTGAAGCCTTAATCCTGGCTGTCCAGTTACAGAGAAAAACAGTCTGAGTGATTAAAATCAATATTTCACCTTCGTCTCTGCAACACATCAGATTATTTTTCAGCTGGCGTGGTTGTATCCGCGTTGTCTCCGTGCACTATTTTACGAGTATTGAGGCACGTCTGTGTAGATGGTGCACCCCTGAATGAGATGGAGGAGAACATCCACTATTCTGTGCACTTAGTTGTGTATTTTAATGATATTCTTTAATGCCATATCTCTGATTTCTGAGAGGAAATGTTGAGCATGCATTCAGGTTATCTCCTGAGCAAACACCAGCCATGTAGGACTCTGACTCTGGAAGCTTTATACTTATTTTTGTAAAACAGTGATGTATAAAACAGTGTAGCAGTATGTTGCTGTGTTTACATCCCATTTTCTGAATACAATACAGTCATCTTTGGAAATAATCCCCATATTCACCTCAATTTAAACCTGCAGATAGTGTATAAGGAAACTTGTTTATAATGTAGCTTTATTATTATTTATAGTTAAAATCATATCTTGACCCATTAGTAAGCTAAAACAAAAGATATACTAACTTAGAAACATACTTTACAGTTATTATTATTTCTAATAATAAAAGCAATTTTATATCCAATTCATTAGATGTATCTTTCCGTTTGGTGCCTGTAATCTCAGGGTAAAAATGAAACCAGTAACTTTCCTGCTTCAGTCATTCTTTTAGGCCATCAGTAACGTCTGTTTTCCATTTTCACTTCTGCACCTCGCTGACACCTGCTGGCAGAGATGGGCGCCTGCAGCTCGGCCATCACAGCCTGTAGTCGGCGTCTTTGTTCGTTTGGCTTCTGGTGTCTGAAAAATTCCATAAAAAAAACTACCAAAGCTGCTTCGAGTAAAAGATATTGCTTCATATTTAGATAAACCAGAGAATGTAAACAGGGAACAATTGAGCCATTCAGTTCACTGTTCACCCCTGTTTCTTCCAAACGAGTGGATCATCTTACATCTCTGCGTGGCTGCAGTAAACCACGTGTAGGCGCATTTTTATAGCTTTGTGCTTCATCATTAAAACTAGAATGAAGTGCAAACTTTCAACCATCACGTTAAAGTAGAAGTTTCCAGAAAAATCCTTCTGGTTTATCACCACGTACTGCTGGTACAACTGCCTTGTTTCAGTTTGGGGGGTTTTAGGAAGGGGAATGGGAATCTTTTGCACATTAAAGAAGAATTCTTTACAAGTTCTTTTTGTAGTGTTTGGTATAGGAACAGCTGTTTTGCAGTCACTAATACATTAACCCCCTCCCCACACCCCTTCCTTTTCATCACACTAGACCCTCACAGATGTCGGCGGTTTCTCAAGTCTTGAAACAACTCTATTAGATTCTGCGTTGAGCATGAGAATCTAATCATTTGTACAATTGAAGTCAGATGCTTTTATGACTCGTCTGATGTCTCCTCTTCCTCTGGACAGTCTGGACCTGCGGTTTTTACATCCAGAGTTCGCTTTGATTTCTCTCATGTTCGCTTTTCCTGCACTTTTAGTTTCCCTGTCTGCAGCACTTGCACCGCGTCGCCTTGTAGCACTTACTTCCATTTTTACCTGCAGCATGCTTTAATCTCAGGTGTTCCTGTGTATGTGGGGGGGTTATGTTTTTTTTTTAGGGGGTGGTCTGTGCAGAAAATGGGATTTAGTCCTTTTTAAAAGAAAAGAATCATGTCAGTGGTTCCTCATCTGTTCTCATTGTCATTTTGAAGGATGGCAAAAGGCCAAAAACACACCAGAAGTGGATTTGCGATCTCTCTACAGTCACACGTGGGCACAGGTGTGGAACAATATTCAGATTCAGGTGCCATCTGTAAACCTTGTGGAGTTCACTGATCTGATGAAGGTTTATTTTTTTATTATTCATCTTTTTTTTTCCTTTTTTCTGCCATGTGATTCTTCCCACTTTCTACTAAAGATTAACCAATGACGGGCTGATAATTCGAAGCAGCTGACTGCACTTAGGCACCAAGTAATGATCACTTAATCCTGAACATGTATATTTGCTAATTACAAACAAACCTGTACTTAATGTTTGTATGTTTTGCTCTTAAGAATAAAGTAATTACTTTTGGGTACCATAACTGTCAGACTAAAACTTCTTTTTGAGATGAAGACTGAAATTAAAGGTGCAGAAGTGATGTAAAGCTTTAAACTGCTCCAACAAGCCCCTATGGTGTTAGAAGTGGAGAAGAAATTTAAGAAAAGGGGGGGGAAATCCCTCTAAATGATGATGCAGTGAAAGGATGTACAGCTTGTTTTTTGTTTTTGCTCTAATTTAAATAACCTGGAATGAAACCGCTGCTTCTCCATCCCTCTTAGAGATATTTATAGTGATCCAAAAAGTTCACAACTTATTAATGCAATTTTCTTTTTTCCTCCTTTAATATAATCCCATAACCCCCCGCCAATTCAGTTAAGTGTTAAAAACAAGGCGGTACGCAGGGGGTTGGGGTGGGCTTGTACATCAGATTCCTGAGCCTAATTCCAGCTGAGTGTGTGTGCGTGCTCCCTGTTTGGACAGGCCTTGTGCCAAGTCATTCCACAGCAAACCCCCGTCCGTCCCGCCGCCTCGGAGCCAACGTCCTCTCTCTCTCTCTCTCTGTCTCTCTCTTTCTCTCTCTTTCTCTCTCTCTCCGAGCTCGTGTCATTCCCTACGAGGCTCATCAGATAAACTATAAACAACTATTCGCCCTCCAGACGAGCTGCATTCCTGATAAGTCTTTCCGTGAGCAATTATATCCGGGTCAAGTAGTGAGTCGTCTGTTTTTGTTTTGCTCCCCCCCCACCCCCCCATCTTAATAGAAGTGGAATAGCAGCTGTGGTGATCTTTGACTCGGAGAAAAAAAAGGAAAGTGGCCAGACTGGTTTTGTCTGTTCTGTTGATGGTTTACACGTCTTGATTTAATAAAAAGGGTTGAAACTGACTTGCTGAGGTCTGATTCGCAACATGTTTGAATATGTTGTGCTGAGTTGTTCTCCAAGAGGAAATCGGTTAATATGGGGGAAAAGCAGGTTAGATAATGGTGAATTTGACTAATATTTGACTGCAGGCTGCCTGTTATAGAACGGCCGGGAATCTGCTCCCACTTTAAAACATCACGTTTAGCTGGTTTGAGCAGAAATTTGTCCCTTTTTAGAGTAATCTTGTTCTACTTGGATAATCGAAGCAGTTATTTCTAGTTTTGTAATTTCTCTTCTTCTCTCACAGATCCAGTAGTGGACAGTCTTCAGCTTTCGCCTTTCATCTCCAAGGACCCCCTCTGCCTGTCGCCCTCCTTCCAGATGTCCACCCTCAGCCTGCCCAGCCAGGCCCCGTCGCCCCTGCAAAGCCCCATCCTGAGCGAGGTGGGCAGCAATGCCAGGCTAGAGGAGGATGAGGAGGGCAGGAGGAAGGTACACTGCTTGCATGCCCACCCTTCCAACCCCCCCTGCCTCACACACATTGGTTTTTCATGGGAGGTTTTTGGTAGTGCAGAGGAGGGAGGGAAAGTTGAGATTTGATTTGCATTTTCCTCGCGGTGGGAGCGTTTTTTTAAATCCTCTCTCTCTGTCCCTCCCCTCAGCGATACCCCACCGACAAGGCCTACTTCATTGCCAAAGAGATTCTGACCACAGAACGAACGTACCTGAAAGACCTGGAGGTCATCACCGTGGTGAGTTTGTGGTTTTCTCACAATCATTAAAGACACTTCTTTCTCAAAAACCTTAAACACAAATCTAAAAATTCAGTCTTATCCCTCTTCCTCAGACTCAGAAAACTTGTAGGATTAGTTTTTAAAGTAAGACATTTGCTTCCACTAGAAGCACAATCCTTGTATAGATGGCTGTTTGAGCCTCATTTATACTATTGCAACATTATCTGGAATAATACACACCCTACTTACACTGAAACATTACTAATATTACCAAAAAAAGCCATAAGAGCAATTTCTTGGTCCATGAAAGATTCTCCTAGTCTTCCATAGATATGGTCTCCTAAAGCTTCCTGAATATAATCTTTATCAAAAACTGTTGTTCATAAGTTAAATACTCGATTATGTGAACTCATTCCCAGATATTTTCCCTCTCACCAACAAAATACTAGAAATAAGTTGCTTGTAAAAGGAAAATACAGATAACAAAATACACTTGTTTCAGTAAAGGTTATAGAGGATCACACATATGGAATGACTAGAGGACTATAAATATGGAATGACTTAGACAACAACATAAAACAGTCGGACACTTTGTCTATGTCTAAAATATTGTAAGGTGCAAACTACTGGAGGGTTATGTGTCCGATGGTTTTGCGGCCTAGATACTCTGGTCTGTCTTGTTTGTACACGGCTCGGGGAGGTGGGGGGGGGGTGCTGAGGTGCTGATCATACTGTGTCGTTAAGGAAAGTTATTGTTGTTGTATTAGTTTCTGGGGCTGTGCTGGAATATCAGGATGTGTGTGTCTTTGCTTGTTGCGGTGGGGTGTGACTGCTTTGCACTGACGGACTCACGAGTCCCTATAAAGTGTTCAAGCATCCCACAAGCAGTGTTCCTGTTGCTTGTGGGATGGTCGCACCGCGAGGGAGTTCTGGTCTGTGGGCTGTGCCATTTGTTTGTTTATACTGTACTGTCGGGTGGTGGTGGCCAGGACCTCTATTATAAGCTTACAGCTTCGAGGGGAGTCCTTTTTTTTACCATGTAACATGGAAATAGTAACATCTAACTTGTGTGAAATTGTGGAAATAAATCCAATTAAATCAAATCAAATGTGTTCAAGGTTTTACAAAAAAAAGGGTGGATGAGTTTACTAATTGTGTCCAAGTACCTGAACAGTGTGTTAAGATTTGGCCAAAGAAGGGTTTGATTTGTAAAATGATTTCAGGTCGCTGAGAATTTGGTTCAGAGAACCGAGTTTAGTGTTTTATCTTCTGAGAAAAACTAACAAAAAAGCCAAAATCTTGACTGCATGCGGTTAGTGTGGATCAGAGAATAATGATCAAAATGTTAAAAACAAGCAAACTGTGTCCAGCTCCGGTGCTCGAGGGCCGCAATCCTGCAGGTTTTAGATGTTTTCCTGCTCCAACACACCTGCCTCTCCTCCAACAGCTGCTTGTTGACCCGTCATCTAGTTCAGGACTTTCTTTAATTCTTTAATTCAGAGCAAACGGATCAGCTGGGATTTGATTATTATCTGAAGTATTATTTGTATTTATAAACTTCAAGAGGAAAAAGGTGGGAGTAAAAAAACATGCCTCAGTCACCGTTTCATCCAAAACTTTCTGAAATTTTGGAGTTTAGAAAGTTGGTTCAGGTGGAATAAACAGAAGATGATGCTGGTTGATGGCACGTGGCCCGGATGGAGAGTCGAGGTCTTTAAGTTTGATGAAAAAGGAACAAATGAAATGAGTTATATGGAAGTCCTCAGGAATTAGTCTGAGATGATGAAGACTAGATTATTCTTCATGTCGTGCAGTGTTAAATGTGCAGAGGCTGAATGAGAGCAACATGTTGGCAGACCTGAGTCACAGTACAAGGTTTTATTTATTTATTCATTATTGCCCTAAATCAAAAATCCTTTACTAAACCGTGTTTGTCTGCTGCAGACTGACATGAACATTTATCTTGTTGACGTTTCAAACTTGTGGCTGTCGCCGTGTGACGTCCAGTTTCCTCGTTTATCAGCCGTGTTTACACACGAACATTTCTGAACAAAGTGTTGAATTTACCACCTTGTTCCTGAGGTTTGGAATGTGTGAATACAACCTGACCTCTGACCTGCTGACAGAGAATCCAGAGAAACTAGGAATAAAAAATCATTTCTGGTGACTCAACATCCACAAATGTTCCGTTTCTCCTCACAATAAAGATCACTCACTCAGTCATGTTTTACTGAAACACAATTCTTGTTTTCCCTCCTCTTTATTACAAAAGCAGTTTCCAAAGTACTCCTGAGTAGTTTAACTGTAACATACTTTTATTTTAGTAAATTTGTAAGGAAATTTCTCAAAATACTTCTTTTTCATCATTTATTCAATTAGATTTGCTTCACCAATCAGATGTAGCCATACAGTCACATGACCACACATACAAACCTTGGCAGCAGAGCTGTGTAGATGCCCAGCAGACAGGGAATGAATGAACACATGAAGTGTCTGCGATGCTAAAACTGGAGAGGAGGAAGACCTCCGGCCTCATATGCTCCACTTGTTTCACCTCCACAGAGAGAAGTTCGGATCTGAACGTTCATGTGAAGTAGCAGCAGCTCCAGGGGCCTCGTTTGTTTACCTTAAAGTGTGCGTACGAGCATTTCCACGCAAAGCATGGGGTTTATCAACTTCTACTTGTGCGTAGAAAAATGTGTAAATTTAAGCACAATTTTTTTTTTCCATGTGTATGCAGAAAACCTAGCGGTGGAAGAGGGAAACTGCATCACTTCTGCAGGTGTTGCAGCGATCTCAGCATCCTTCAGTCATTCTTCCTTTCTAGTTTGTCAAAATGATTATTCAGTTAGTAATCTTTCAGAAAAAAATCAACAGACGTGGAGATTAAATGGTTTAAAATCTTACAAAAGAAGCGTGTGATAGGTGAGCCGAGCGTTGGTTATCTGACATTGACGAATAATCTCTGCGCTCTGCTGTGATGTCATCAGACGATCAGCTGACGTGATCTCCGAGATCATTTCTGATCAGATGCAGCAGGAGATCCTGTCAGAGTTCTATAGTGAACTGGGATCTGTCACAAAGTTGTATTAATTACTATTCCTACCACTATAATTACTATAAGTGGTTTTAGTCCCCTACATGAGACCGGTTGGACATTCCCTGTCCAGCACGGAGCTGCATTACATCATCTGTGACGCTATGATGCTGGGAATAATGGTGGTAATGTGTGCAAGTTATTTCAAATCAGTTTCCTTCATCACTAAACATAAAACCAACCGATCTTCATGATAGAAGTACATTAGAGAGGAAGTTCTCTTGGTTCTGTCCTCCAGCAGCAAACTCGTCTCGTCTGTGTTGTTTTAAAAGATTTATAATTTTCTTAATTTTATGCCGTCATTGAATGGGGGATAAACCAATTTCTTTTTTTTAAAACAAAGACAAAGATCTTCCCTTCATCCTGAATCAGTTACTGCTCTCATGTCTCTGCAGCGTTTTATTTATGCTGCGTTAGTTTCACTTTTTTGTACACAGAGATTTTCTTTCTTTCTTTCTCTCCACCACTCTGAGGAGAAATATAAGCGGTTTCCACGACTTCTTAAAGGGACGTGTTGTCTCTATATGTGGTTAAATGAGGGCATTTCTGAATACAAATGACCATGCACGGGCACGAGCAGGCGATTTAGAACATGTGAGATTCATCAACAGCTGATTTCTCGAGGTGAGTCCAACTTTATCTAGCCGAAGCCGCTCAACCCCTTTGGCTGCCGCCCAGCTCGCTTCGCACTCTACCCCTACAGCCTCTCCCACGGGTGGTGGGTCCACAAGAGGGGGGGGCCCATGTTTCCTCTTCAGGGTGGGCCCGACCGGGACCCATGGGCAAAGGACCGGCCACCAGGCGCTCACCCCTGTGCCCCACTCCCGGGCCTGGCTCCAGGAGGGGAAGCATTGTGCCACTGTTCTGTCCCATCATAGGGGTCTTTGGGCCGCGCTTTGTCTGGTTCCTCCCCTATATTTGGTGTATAAATGCCAAATCAAAAGTATTCAAAGAACCAAAATAGTCCCCTCTGGGTTATCACGACTTTGTCTCAAAACTCAAAGGTAACCCTTCAGCAAAGTTTTTAATATCAGTTCTGGTGATAAACCACATTTACACTGATGGCTGCCACCATTCAGTAATAAATAACAATGTCATTTAGAACTAACCTGCTTCTATCTGACATGTGCCTGATGGAAAAGTTTATCTTCTACTATATATGTGTCAGTCATAAAGGTGGTACTTGGAGTGACTAATATCTTCTGATTGTGTGTGAAAGAGGCTATAATGACGTGTGTGTTCTTAAATTGCTGTGTTATATACTTTGGTGTGTGAAGCCTTTTTAAAAAAATCCTAAATCTGCATTGATTGTTTTTATTCTGTAAATCACTTTGTGTTGCTTTATGCATGAAAAACATTTTATAGATACAATTTGATGTTTTTGGTAACTTGTCTGTTTACATCATTTCTAAAAGATAAATCAGACTTTACAATCAAACTGTAACTCAGTACTTGAGTAAGGCAAGGCAAATTTATTTTATAGCACATTTCATGTACAAGACAATTCAAAGTGCTTTATATAAAACATTAAAAGCACAACAGTGGATCATTTATAATCAAAACCAAGAGAAAGAAAGGACATTTGATTAAAAACTATATTCTTTTCACAAAATACTTTTATACTCTTGACTAATTTTGAGAATTACTACTTTTTCCTTCTACTTATATCATTTTGAAGTAACTTAAGTACAATTTTTGGCTACTTTCCTCACATCTGGTTACCATAGCTGCTTAAATGAGGAGGTTTCTGACTGTAGAGACCATATATGGTAAGGAGCATGGTGCTTGGAAACGTGGGATTTATCATCAGCTCATGCGGGTTTTTATATTGATGAATGAGGACCCTGGTTTGTCTTTCGCCTCTCAGTGGTTCCGCAGTGCTGTGATCAAAGAAAACGCCATGCCCGAGGGCCTCATGACCCTCCTCTTCTCCAACATCGACCCCATCTACGAGTTCCACCGAGGCTTCCTGAAGGAGCTGGACCAGAGGCTGGCTCTCTGGTAGGTGGGATCTGATGCCGGGACGCTCCTCTCTGATGATTCAGCTACATAAAGGAATCTATTTTCTTTCCACAGGGAGGGGCGCTCAAACGCTCACGTTAAGGGTGATTACCAGAGGATCGGTGACGTGATGCTTAAGAACATGTCCGCTCTGAAGGTAACGGTTTATAAACGCATGAATGAATGTGTCCTCCTTTACACAGCTGGCTAAAACAAACATGGTTCTGTATGTGATCCCCAGGAATTTACCAGTTATCTCCAGAAACATGATGAGGTGTTAACGGAGCTGGAAAAAGCCTCCAAGAGGCTGAAGAAGTTGGAGACGGTCTACAAAGAGTTTGAACTGCAGAAGGTGTGCTACCTGCCCCTCAACACATTCCTGCTCAAGCCCATCCAGCGCCTCATGCACTACAAGCTCATCCTGGAGAGACTGTGCAAGCATTATTCCCCGGCCCACCGCGATCATGACGACTGCAGAGGTGAGTTTAACCTCCTGTTCATGATGCTGGATGACGTGTCCCGAGCGTCTGATGCTGCTCTCGTTAACCGTTTTCCTCTGTAAGGCCGCTAGTGTGTTAATGATATATTATAATATTCCAAGAAAGTAGCCTCAAATCTGGTGGGTTTTTGGACAAAACTTGAAAGAAGTGTCTCTAAAAAAGCTTCAAAAGCCATCAACACTGTTCGGCCTCCGTGTGAGAGGAAGGCTGGATGTTTACAGCACTGAGCTGCACGTCCGAACCAACACTTTATTCTCATGTTAAATCTGGAACTACTGACCTATTTTAGACCCGTCTGGGAAAATATGGGAATGAGAAGCTTTCTTGGGAATAAATCACATTCAGACATGGCAATCATCTCTGCATTAGGTTCCTCATTACGTTATAGCCCCGTCCTACGTCATGTGTTGTTGATTGATGTGTTTTTACGCTGTTGAAGGTTGCCATGACTATATGATCTGCGATCAATAGAATGAGATGGTGCTTTGATGTTTTCTCATACGGAGCTCCACTCGTTAAACTCTCATGCACAGACGCCTGCTGATGTTTTATAATAATGTTTGTAGCATTTTAGCTAACGCTAGATTTTAGTAATCATTCAGTCAGCAGGACGAACAGATCGGGTATGATGGTGACTGATGACAGATTTCTGTACCAAGCTAGAGCTTCAAACCTTTGCAAAGGCTGTTAATTTTCTCTAAGAAATAAATAACTTCATACCGAGGTCTGTGAGAATTATAATGCCAACTGACATTATTTTCGTATATACGCACACGTAGTTCGGCCAGTTAAATCACAGTTCTATATCACTCCGTTATGGGCGTCACCATAGCAACGCGTTATAAACTGGTTCAGATCAGCTGGCTTTTGACAGGTGAATGAGAGAAACACGCTGTAGCATGGGACGGTTGTTTAGCATAAAAATTACATCGAGGGAAACATAAAATAGTTCCTAAACATTTGTTATGAAATGTTTACTGTGTGGGACCGTGGTATAAACAGATTAAACAACTCTGACCCGTGCATCATACGGTTTTAATGCAGAGGAACTCCGCTGCGCGTCGTGTTGTTTTAGACTCTGCGTCGTGCATTAAAACCATGTAAAACACGGGTCCTCGTTGTTTAATCCTTACTGACCAACTTTTATTAATTATTAGGAGATAAGTGTTTTATATTCCGGTGTGGATTGTTAGTTATTAAAGCCAGTTCCTGTCAG
>JBBBVU010000015.1:27990821-28001935 GCA_037177055.1 Atherinosoma microstoma | reverse complement strand
AATACACAATAAAGGTTAGAACATTATACATACTAGAACCAGAATCTGACTGAGCTTAATATCTTTGATATAAAGGTATAAAGAATGATAAGATATAACACAGTGCATTCATTTTAAGCCTCACCAGGTATACCAGTTATCCACATCTCCACAGGTGACTGTTGATTTAAGTGATAAAAAAAATGTATTAAAACTGTTAAAATCATTTTTATGCTTTTCGCATGTAGAACAAACTCCCAGAAAGCTGCAGGTCTGCTGAGACTCTCAGCAGTTTTATATCAGGGTTAAAACTTTTCTATTTGCTGCCTTTTATAAAAACAAGTGTTATATCCTATTTTCTCTGAGGGTTTATTTTGTTGTTTATTATTTTATTTCATTTTTGTTCTTAATGCTTTCTGCACCCCGCTGT
This sequence comes from Atherinosoma microstoma, assembly GCA_037177055.1. NCBI lineage: Eukaryota > Metazoa > Chordata > Actinopteri > Atheriniformes > Atherinidae > Atherinosoma > Atherinosoma microstoma. The sequence goes on along the minus strand of JBBBVU010000015.1, from coordinate 28,001,526 downwards.
AATGTTTCTAATGTTTTAAGTAAAGCACCTTGAATTGTCCTGTACATGAAATGTACTATACAAATAAACTAACATTACATAAAATCATAAATAGAATTTATTTTCAAATGTTTTAAATATTAAATTTGAAATATTCTAAAGATATGTAAATAAAATATTATTATAACATTTATTTAAGATTTTATAAATAAATAATTAATCTACAAATTGTGGAACCATTTCAGAAAGTTGTTCCTCAACCTAAAAGTAGCTGAGACTAGTCGGTGCAAAGGAGAGTAACTTGGATCCATTCAGAGCTGTACAGGAGCTTCAACAAGTCTGATGCTGGGCGCAATGTCTTGCTTTGTTGCTCAGGTTGGCCCTCTTGTGGTACCACACAGTGGTGCTGCCTTTCTTTGCTCTGGATGGTTCTGACACACACGCAGGCCTGATGGAAGCCAAAGCTATTCTCCAGAGGAAGTCGGTTGTGTACCCCAACTCATCCCTCTTCATGTTCTTTAAGGGACGAGTTCAAAGGCTCGAGGTATGTTTAGAGTTTGTGACATATAAGCCAAAGTCTGTCATAGCTCCACATTGTTTGTTTGTATTATTGTACACGTGTGTGACTTCATTAACTCACCGAAGTCCGATCAACCATCTACTGATCATTCAACATATGCATGTAGTCTGTGTCGAACATGATTACCGTTAGCTGTCGGTGCGTGTGCTTTCTCCTCTGTCCCCAGTGCCATATCAACAGTGCTTTGGCCTGTTTCCATGATGCATTAGAACTTGCATCAGACCAAAGAGAGATCCAGCATGTGTGTCTCTATGAGATTGGTACGTGTTTTCTCATCAGGTTAGTTGTGGCTTATTGACTTCTGGCTTACAGTACAGAGAGGGAATCATCCTCTCTGCCTGTCTTTGTGTTAGGTTGGTGTAGCATGATCGAGATGAATTTTGAAGATGCGTACAGAGCATTTGAAAGACTGAAGAATGAGTCCCGCTGGTCCCAGTGCTACTACGCCTACTTGACTGGAGGTAAGGCTGACCAGCACGACCGACCACTCTCAAGTTGCTGTTCTCCTGTGGTGTTTCTTCATAATCTCCTTTGTGTTTTCTTTCAGTGTGTCAGGGGGCTTCGGGGGATCTGGATGGAGCAAGTGGAGTTTTTAAAGATGTGCAGAAGCTTTTCAAGAGAAAAAACAACCAGATAGAGCAGTTTGCTGTCAAGAGGGTTGGAATGACCTCAGCTAATACACATTTCATTTTTTTTTCCTCTTCTGAAAGATGTCATAAACTTTTCCTTCTTTTTAATTCATATCTGCAGGCTGAGAGATTGAGAAAGGTCTCCCCCACCAGAGAGCTATGCATCCTCGGCGTCATCGAAGTACTTTATCTGTGGAAAGCACTTCCAAACTGCTCCTCCTCCAAACTGCAGATAATGAATCAGAGTTAGTGCAGCTTTCATGATTCAGAGCATAACCACATTAGCTGCAGCCGTATGTGTAAGAATTTAATTTTCATCCTGCTTGATCATTTCCTGTGGTTTGAACTCAGTATTACAGAGTTTAGATGATGCATCGTGCAGAGGCCTCAAACATCTCCTTCTCGGTTCCATTCATAAATGCCATGGAAACATGAGAGATGCTGTTCAGGTAGCAACATGCTCCGAGCAATCAATGGCTTTCCACTTCATCTAAGCTGGTAATTATACTCATCTTGCTATCTTTATTTCATTTCTCTGATCCAGTCGTTGCAGCTGGCTGCTAGAGATGAATATGGACGCCAGATCAACTCGTACATTCAGCCTTATGCCGTCTATGAGCTGGGATGTATACTCATTGCTAAACCAGAGGTCAGTCACTTGCATGCAGCGTTAAGATCTTTAATTTTTTTTCATTCGTATTTGGATTGTTACTTGTAAACATGTTATAATCCTGCATTTTCTATTTCAATTCAGACGGTGGGAAAGGGAAGATCATTCCTACTTCAAGCCAAGGTAAAATAATGAGTTTGATTACAAACATCATATTCAGAAGCGATAGGAACTTTTTTTATTTCTTTCTAAAATTAACTAGATTAAAGCAGATCTATTATTTGTTGCCAGCAGAGAAAGATGAAGGTTGTAAAATAAACAAGTAACACTTTTATGGATGGTTTACAGTCAGCTTCATTAGTAACAGGTGAGGGTTCCAGGATTGGGTATAAAAGTAACATCTATGAAAAGTTTATCTCCTTCAACATCTATAGTGCATAACATTGCGCAGAGATTCAGGGAATCTGAAAAAATCCCAGTATGGAAAGGCCAAGACCAGAAACCAGAGCTGATATGCATGATCTTCAATTCCTCAGACAACACTGCATGAGAAACCAAAACGCTACCGGGATCAATATCGCCACATTAGCTTTTGAGTACCTTGGAAAACTATTTTCTTGAACTTTGCTCAGGAATGGTGCTGCATTATTGGCAGCCTGTTTAATTTTTTTCAGTCAAAGTTTGAACGCTGCACTGCTTAAAGAATTTTTAACTATCCATGCCAAGTTGTTTTTTGTGGGAACATCTTACTTTACTTTTGTAAAGTCAAAGTAATGCCCAGAATTAGCTGAAAAGAAGTTGAAGATGAGATGCTGTGGATAGGGCAGGAGCAGAACGGAGAGCAAGAAGGAGGAAGTTGAATAATTAAAGAACCTTGTTCTGAATCATGCTGAGCCATCATTCCCCTTATTCTAGATATGTTCTTCAAGTGGTAAAAGGCGCATTTAGTTCCTTCTTTTATATGGCTGTTCAAATTAAGCTCAGAGTCCAAAATGACACGAAGATGTCTAGTTTGATCTGTTGTTTCTTATATTGCCGACTAAAGCTAGGCACTAATCCTTGGCTTTTACATACAATGAACTTGGTCAGCGAAGACAATGATGAATTGTTTCCTTTGCACTTGTAGTTGTTAAATAAAGATTTAAATGAATAAACATATCACAGATTTATGTTCTTCATGCACTTATAGAAAATTTGCCAATTTTTCTTCAAACAGGGATTGTTCTCCCACAAATAGAAAATAGCTTCATGTTGTTGTTTTTTTAATGTTTCAGGAGGATTTTACAGGCTACGACTTTGAAAACCGACTTCATGTTCGGATCCATTCAGCCTTGGCTTCTTTGAAGGAAGTGGTGCCTCAGTGACTCCAGGAAGGAAAGCTTTGATGAGTTGAGCTTTGCACAAAGTTTGAAGCTACACACCGTCACTGTTTGACATCCTGGTGATCAGACTCCTGTGTTTTTCATTCCTAGTAATTTAAAGACATAGTGTACATGTGTTTGTCACCTTACCCAGTCAGTCTGATAAGACGGTGCCATCTCTGTGCATTTTGGACAGCAATAGATGTAGACTTGTGTTCATATTAACACACAGGTAGATAGCTATAAGAGCTTTGAGGGTTGATAAAGATTCTTAGAATCTCTAAAGTTAAACTGGTGCAGATGTATCTTGTTAGCCAGTAAGCTAGTCACTAGGGAAATTATCCCCAAGTTTAGATACTGCTGGGTGCAAACCTGTCAATTATTTTGTTGCTACTCAAATATTGAGACTTTAAAGTGTGATATAAATAAAAAACTGTATAGATATGGCAACTTTGGAGGTTTTACAGGGTGTTTTAGCAGTGCTTTGCTAGCTGTCTACCCTCCATTTCCTATTTTTGTGCTAAGCTAGGCTAATCACCAGTGCAATCATTCCCAGGTTTAGATACTGCTGGGTGTAAACCTATCAAATATTTAGTTGCCACAGAACTATTGAGACGGTAAAGTGTGATATAAATAAAAACTGAATAAATGTGGTTATTTTTTAAGTTGTACAGGGTGTTTTAGAAGTGCTTTGCTACCTGTCTATCATCCATTCCCTATTTTTGTGCTAAGCTAAGCTAGTCACCATTGCAATCATTCCCAAGTTTAGATAGCCTACTGCTGGGTGTAAACCTATCAAATATTAAGTTGCCACAGAACTGTTGAGATTATAAAGTGTTATATAAATGAATTTCAAAAACCTGTATGAATAAATGTTGCTTTGCTAGCTGTTTCCCCCCATTTCCTGTTTTTGTGCTAAGCTAAGCTAGTCACCAGTGCAATCATACCGAAGTTTAGATACTATTGGGTGTAAACCTTTCAAATATTTAGTTGCCAAAGAACTATTGAGACTGTAAGGTGTGACATAAGTAGAAAAACTGTATAAAGATGGCAACATTTGAGGTTTTAGAGGGAGTTTTAGAAGTGTTTTCCTAGCTGTTTACCCTCATTTTACCCTCCTAAGCTAGGCTAACACACCCAAAACCTGTTTCTGGACTAGATGCACAGAGATGAAACTGCTAAAATTCTTCAACCACAGACAAAACTAACATTTGTTTCTCATCAAATCTCCAGCTAAATGTATCTTTAAATGTTTTCCTCACTGCGATGTGTTTGATGGTTCGTAACATCTTTAACTCGTGCAATCAAAGGATTTTAATTATGCTTCTCTCTTCAGAGAGGAATTCAGCACATAAAAGGATCTTCAATCAGGATAATATTTCTCTTAACAATAATGATACAAAATTAACAGACACAAGCACATCTTATTCACATTTAGTCTAAAATATGTTAGGTTAATGCCAGTTCTTCATCACATAAAATAGAAGATATTTATTAATGTTATCAGTTAAATCTTGGTCATCAGGTTTTATATTTACCTATAAGGGACTCAGTCATTTGAAAAAGGTTTAATTGTCATTCAAGTATTTTAGAAGTGCTTTTTCTTATTGTATTTCCTTAGACAAAAGTAGAAGACTCTTGTACTTTGTCCTTTTAGAAAGATTTAGCCAACACTTGCACAGTTGAGACCTATCATGGATTGTATTTTTTCTGGTAGTCAGTGCCAAAGGCTGCATTCTTGGTATCTCCCACCTTGAGCGAGGAAAAATACAAAGCAGAATATAGTGTTAGCCATTTGCAAACATGAAGTGGCCAAAAAACAGAAAATTAAAAAGGCAGCGTGCATGAGTTCTCTCTACTCTTGCCTCAGGATATTTTTATATTTTCTCCTGTGGATCCAAGCTCTGACCATCCTAATTAAATTCCAAAATGTGCTTGTGTCTTGATTGAATCCATTGTAATAGTGGTCACTTATAGTTTCAGTGGAAATAGAAAGGCAAACTAAAAGTGTAATAACTCATCACTGGTCACCTCTGTTCACACAGAGAAACAATTAAGTAGTTGGACATCGTGCATTTGTAGTAACTGAGATCACCACACTTCACAGTGCCCTTATAGTGTGTTTTTAATGTTGACATTTATTGTACCATTTGGCACAGAACCTGTGCACTATGCATGGCATGGCTGGGTAACAGTGGCTTTAAAACTGTACTGAAGTCAAATGTACTGTTATGTCCATTCCTGAATTTACATTGAACAGTAAAACGGTACCTCATGTACTGTAATGTTGCCTCTTGAAAGGTGCTGCTAAATGTCAGCGAAGTATTACTACTGATTTATTTTAATAGTGTTTAAGTAACAGAGGCTTTTGATTAAGTTCATAATAGCGATACGTTTATTTATTACACAAACCGAAGGTTTACTTTTACAGGCAATATCTACACTGCTTTGTTTCCAGCTAGCAACCGAGATAATACAGAAATATGATTTTATTGGACAAAAAACATTCAGGAGCATAGTTTTAAAAACCTTTTTAAACCGTTTCAAGCTGTACATATGAAATTTTTAGTGCAGCGTGTCTTTTATTAACAAGCACGCTGTGTTTTTGTCATCCAAGCAATATAAGCAAATCACGGACAGTGTATGGTAATTTACAAAGGCTTTCAACGGTGGCTGGTAGCGTTTTTTCATTTCATGTTTAAAGTTGTGGATTTATTTTTCATACACTAATCTATTTAGGCAATGCTTGTCATCTCTTGTGACTGTGATGGATGTAAATTGTGGTAAATATTGAGGCGACTGCTGTGCAAGCAGCCAGTGCAATGAAAGTAATCTTACGGCAAAATATCAACCAGATGTTACCTACCTGCTATACCAAATACCTCTGTCACTAGATTTTTGTCATGAGGTTTTATTGAAATTGAAGTTATAAATTAAGGCGATGATGTTCCCATGTGTCACTAAAACTGGATAATAAACTGTTCTCCATCAGTTTCTTTTTATTGAGATGCTGTATTTAGAGGGAAACATATCCATCTGTAGTTTGCAATACCTGTACTTCATCCTTTAATGAAGAAATAACTAAGTTTTGGAAGATGGAGGATACTCATGTAACCTTGAACCACTGGGATGGAGCAGAGGAAATCCACTGTGATAACCTACCATCAAGTTTCAACCTGCATCTCTGCCAGGCTTGTTTTGCATGTCATCACCTACCAGGGTCTTTTGATAATCAGCTGTAATGTAATCCACCCTGCTTTTTGTCTACATACTCCACCAGGAGGTGCTTGTCTCACAGACAGCAGCCAGGATGTGATGTGAGGGTGATTGTTAACACAGACACACCTTTAATGGCTAAAGTAATGCTTACATGTTAATATAAAAGTGGTTATTAAACCATAATTTCATATTTAGAGTCATCCAGCTTGTGTTTAAAAAAATAAGATGAAAATTTGGCCCTGTGCTGGATTGTTCTATGGGTTCCTATATGGCCCAGTGTTCATACCATATTGGGTATAGGTATATGCATAATGAATGGACATGGGCCCAGAATAGATATCTTGGGTCAACCACAGTGGCAGATCCGGTGGGCTATGTGGATCCTAGATTAACCACTAGCAGCATAACGGTCAGAAGTTAGCGTAATCCTATATCTAGACAACATTGGATTAATAATAATTTTATACTGGGTCTACTTTTTCATATTTTATTCACATCGACCTCAAATAAAATGTCAGCTAAGGTACTTAAGTTTTTCTTTTAAATCATATAATTTTGAATGACTTACCTTTCTCTTGTGACATCTTCCAGCCCTTTCAGGATGCTGGAGGAGAAAGAAATGCAATGTTTTTGTCTCAGCTTTACCTCAGAAGATCGATGCACCATATCACTTTGAAAAAGCACTACTCAGCATGGTCTCATGCTCTTTTTTCCCTCTAATTCCTAAACAAAACCTTTCAAAAACCTTAAGTCTCCAATGGACAAGGCAAGCGATCTGCCACGTTCTAGATGTTGGACAGTTTTAGGCTCTCTGCTCAAGAAATCCAACAAGAACACATCATTTGTAAGACGTGGGGGAAAAAAATCTTATGCCTCTTTTGATGTGCTGAAACTCATAACATGTATTAAAAAAATCTGTGACAAAAGAAAAGTTTAACAGAGTCCAGGACACACCAGGACCAGGTCTGACTTACTGCCAGCAAAGTCCAAGCTTTCATTCAGGTTGTATAACCATCAAATGACCAATAACAGCAGACCTGTTGTCCCATACTTATAAACACCCCCAACACCCAAAGGGCCACAATCACAAGCTCTTTCCTTGTTGCCGCATGAAAAAAAGGCTAAAAGGGTAAAGGACTCCTTTGCTCACAGACCGCATTCCTCTTCCAAAAACAGAAGTTTAACATGTCACTTCTGATTCCTGAGTATGCTGACAGTGTACAGCTGGACCACGCTGCCTGATCCTCCTTTTTAACGCACAACATATGTTTCCAACTTTAAAAGTCTGAGCTGACTTGTTTTGATGGCACACTGACATTCATTATGTACATTCCTGGAGCAGTCGTTGCCCTGGAGTGTCCCCGAGGCTCAGAAACAGCATTTCACAGCTATTTTTATTCCAGCCTGAAGCATCACGTGATATTTACTGCACAGCATCACACGCCAGCAACTGGATGTCAACACATTGGCCATTTTGAACACAAAGAAAGCAGAGAAACCCAGGAGGATATTATCGGAGGAACAGTGGAAAAACAAGAGAGAGGGGGACAAAATAAGAGATAAGACAAGAGTCCAGATAAGACTGACTTTTACTGGATGGAGAGATCTCAGAGAAGAGACAGGATGCAAAATGGAAGCTGAATTAACCTTCGCCAGCGTGAAAATCATCCGTCACCATCAGTCACCAGTTCAGTACTTCAGTAACGCTGCTTTAAAAAGGGGCGTCCAGAGGCTCTTTCATACTTCCACACTATGTTCCAAACGGATGTCAAGTTGGACAGATCAACAACATCTAGAACAGGGGTGCCCAGCCTTGAGGGCCACAGTCTTGCAGGTTTTTTTTTACGTTTTCCTGCATCTGACTTAAATTAATGAGTCATGGTACAGAACTTCATAGGCTGTTGGATCCATTTTATTTGAATCAGGTGTGTTGAAGCAGGGAAACACTGAAAACCTGCGTGATGGTGGTCCTCGAGGACCGACTTTAGACATCCCTGATCTAGAATCTTAAAGACTTTAGCATGAGTCTTTTTCCATCCCAAGGGGCTCCATAGACCGGCTAGAAATCAGGACTAGACATTGGAGACCTACTTATCTCTGACAGAATACGTTTTACTGGATGTGGAATTTTCTGATCTCCAGGACCAAAACCAGAGCAAATCCAGGTGCACCAGGCCGGTGACTGTCCTCCCTTCACCTGAGAAGGCTTACAGCAACAGATCTGATGCCATCTACGGTTTTTAAACTGCACTCATGTGCTGTGTAAGTTTTTAAGTTGAAAATAGGAGCTCCTTTTATTGACATTGTGATGAGAAACGATTGTCTCTGTTTTATGATTCATTGAATGTTATTCTTGTCTCCGTTGTTTCCATATTAAATGGTCAGGGTGGGACTTTTGCCCTCTACGCTCTGACAGACACACCAAGAGCGTCTCTTTAAGAAAACATGTCTGTCACACAAGGCTCAAGGCAACAGCTCACTCAGCCAATAAATTATTCAGGGTCCTGTGCCACTGAATTTAGACATGGCAGAGCAGAGCTGAAAGGCTGGACAAAAACAAAATCATACCTCTGCCACTGCCTCTGCTATCCACTGGCATCCCTAAATGATCAAAAAACCTTTATGGATACTCTTATTAAAAGAAAAGTCTTAGGTTGGTTAAAAACTGGGATTGTGTGCAGTATTTCTTATTCCATACAAGGTGATTAATGTGAGTTACGTCATTTTTATCTGAAGTGATTCATCCTTCTTTTGTTTTCTATGTGGTGCATGAAAAACGGCGCTTCCATTTTTCTTTTTTAGTGTGTGTAAACTGTTAATGCTGGTGAATCAAATAAAACATTTGCATCAAAAAGATGAAGCGGACACAGGAAGAGTCCAAGATAAACGTTACACATCAGCTGAATGTGTGAGAGTCAGAGAGAGAGAGAGAGAGAGAGAGAGAGAGAGAGAGAGAGCAATAGGAGTGGCAGGACCGAGCAAAGAGCAAGGTCACAAACACAATTGCATTGTGTTTCACTGAGGCTGAAACCTGAGCAGCCGATGCATCCTACCAGCCTGTTCTCCAGCCTTTATTGTTCCAGAGCCTCTGCGAAACATTCCCATTAACAGAGGAGAAGAGATTGAATATTTATGCAGCTGCAGCATCTGTGAGAGAAGCTGCTGATGGGGAGAATTGTGTTGTATTTAAGTCGTTTCTAACGCAGCGCTTCTGGTAATAATCTGGTAATAACGACGGCTTGAAAGGCCACCCCTTCAGCCCTGCCCATGACAACATGCGCTATCGTCCTGTGTGCCGTACATCACACATACAGATACACACTGACATTATTTGGTCTCATCTGTGCAGACAGATCAGAGCTTCTCTGTAAACTCTTCCAGCTAACTGGTCAGTTTACACTAGAAAGGCTTTTATCTGATGTGATTTCCATTATACTAATGTGCTGTAATTTGCTAGAAATACATGGATATTTTCAAACCGCACTATTAAATCTCAAATTATCATTGACATAAACATAACATGTTGCTGAAATATGTCAGGATTGTTACTATATGTGGAGATTTTTCTTACATCTGCTAATGTATCTCTTAAACGAGTCATTTCTGACCAGATCTCACTCATTTAAACTGCTCTACATGATCTCCTGAGTGCTGATGCAATAACTAATGACTAATCCCTCCCCCTGAAACTGTTTCCCTGGGGACTGCCTCGCCTTCCACTTTAAAAACCTCTGCTCTGCTGTCATGCCTCCAAATGTCTTCATACTGGCAAAGTACAGGCGTGGTCAGGACCATCAAAACCAGCAGTATTCCATCTGGGTGAGCCCGAGCCAGGGTCCTGGTGCTGGACATGCTGCTTCACTGCTGTGGTTTTAGTGGGAGTCTTCACACAACTGAGCCATGGTTAATTAAATGTTCCCCACTTCTGGTTTTCCTGCAGATTTAAACTAATAAATGTTTTCTTGCTCACTGATTTTGGGTTGGCTTTGATTTGTGATACCAGATTATCTCTCATTGCAATGTTCTGCAACTCATGAGTCACATGACAGGTGTATATAATAAAAAACACTCACTGGCCACTTCATCAGGTCCACCTTCTAGTACCAGGTTGGACCCCCATTTTCCTCCAGAACTGTCTTAATTCTTGGTGTGATAGATCCAACAAGGTGATGGAAACATTCCTCAGAGCTGTTGCTCCACATGGAGATGATAGCATCACACAGTTGCTGCACATCCATGATGAGAATCTCCTGGAAGTAGCCATCAGAAGATGCTCCACTGTGCTCATAAAGGGATGGACATGGTCAGCAACAATACTCAGGTAGGC
>JBBBVU010000015.1:27888790-27900980 GCA_037177055.1 Atherinosoma microstoma | reverse complement strand
GAATGAGTAAAGTAATCCTAGGAATGAGTAAAGTAATCATAGGAATGAGTAAAGTAATCCTAGGAATGAGTAAAGTAATCCTAAGAATGAGTAAAGTAATTCTAGGGATGAGTAAAGTAATCCTAGGAATGAGTAAAGTAATCCTTAAAATGAGTAAAGTAATCCCTTAGAATGAGTAAAGTAGTCCTAAGAATGAATAAAGTAATCCTAGGAATGAGTAAAGTAATCCTTAAAATGAGTAAAGTAATCCCTTAGAATGAGTAAAGTAATCCTAAGAATGAATAAAGTAATCCTAGGAATGAGCAAAGTAATCGTAGGAATGAGTAAAGTAATGTGTGATGAGGAACTGTGCTACAGTAGAAGGTAAAAAGGTTTCCAGGTGTTACGCAGGTAAATATCTCAGGAAGCCATCGGCCGATGTTGATGATGGACACCTCTATCAATGGTCAGAGTCAGGAGGATCCAAGGATAGACCCACATTCCCATATAACTGCTCGGGGTTGGGTTTGGATGCCAGTGCTTGGTAGAGTCTTTTATCCCCGTCATGTTGCTATGCTACATGTTAGCATTGCTCCTTCCCAGTGTGTGCAAACATCATCTGGACTGCATGCGTCTCATGCTGAGTCCTTTACATGGGGCTCTCATCAAGATGAGGTCAACCTTAAAACCTCACAGCTGTCCACCTGCAGCGGGGTAGTTATTGTTTTTTCCTGTAATGCTTCACTGTGATGCAGACTAAACACCGATACACACAGGGTAACCACAGCTGTCGGCCAATTGAAGCCATGAATAAGTCAGCAGGGAAGGGGAGCACTCAAACATAAAGAAGATGACGATAGAGGACCAGCGAGGCGTGGTTGCCGAGCTCCCCCTCCAGAAATAATCCACCCATCAACAATGGGGAGCTAATTAGCGCAGGGGCCGCTGCGGCGTAAGACGCAGCCAGAGCCGCCGCCAGCTAAGGGCCTATCAGTTACCCCTCTCCTGCGGCTCAGGTGGAGGGCCCCGGGGCCGAGCCCGACATGGGATCCACAAGCTTAAGTTTCACATTTTCACCGTTCTGATGCCTGGGACCAGCAACTCTATCCCTCTGAGGAGCTGGAGAGCAGGATGTCGTGGACTTCAAACAAACGTTTGATTGTGTGTGTCACCTTTTTTTCCAGTGACATGAAAGTGCTATGATTGTCACCTCTGGATATGGTGTAATGCTGGTAGCAGACAGAATCATGTATCATGTTTCTTGGTAATTTATGAAGTGGATGCGCATGCTGGATGCGAACAAAGAGGTCACCTCGACAGTGAACCTGAAATAACATGTAGTTGATTGATCCCTCGTAGTATATTTGAAACAGACTGCAACGCTTGAAGAGCTGCTGTACCAAAGATGAGCTGCACAACAAGACAGAAGACGTCCCTTAATTACATCTCTGCCGGTGGTTCATGTTTGCACAGATCACAGGTCCCATCGGTTCTAAAGTGTCAGTCAGATAATCTCATTTCCGAGCAGCGACCTGAATGGATTTGGGAAGCTGACCGGAGAGATCTGTGTGTCCGTCCTGGATGTTTGGATCGCTCACAACAAGGTCAGGCTTCATCAGCGCTGCCTACCCTCATCTTGTATCTCAGGCACAGCTGCAATCATATAAACTGTGCATGGCCTGAGCGTTACCTCAGACTGGGACAAAGATGCTGTTCTTAGAGGATTTAGGTATTTTTAGAACACTTGAAGAAAGGAAACACAATGTCTTTTCCATTTATCATGTTTGTCTGGGACATTAAATACCCAAATAGAAACAAAACACATGTTATGGTAACACTCTGCGTTTGCTTTTTTTCTAAAACTTAGATAAATGACAGAATTTAGGCCAAATAAAAAAGCTTCTTTTTTTATATATATATATATCTCAGGTTTTTTGACTTCACTCTTGGCAGAGGTAATAATAATAAAAGCAAGGATACATAAGATCATCTGTCAGAATTACCAGAAAGGTCAAAAGACAGATTAGAAGATAACTATTTCAAATAGATGTTTTAAGTCTGACTTTAAAACTTTAAAACAAACCAGCAGCTTTGAAATCCTAGAAACCACAAGACCAGCGTTCTGGGAATGTTGTGTTATTGTGGTTGATAGGGTGCAATGAGATTCTTCTGCAGGATGGGGCTGATTTATTGAGAGCTGTGTAGGCGATGAGAAGAATTTTATAATGAACTCTAAATTTACCAGGGAGCCAGTGAAGAGAGGCTGATACTGGAGAGATGTGATGGATGTGCAGACTTCTGGATTACCTGCAGGGGTTTTTAGAGAGGTATTTGGACAACCTGATAAGTTTTTCTGCATCACATTGGAACAACATTTTCCTGATCTTCACTATATTCCTTAGATCAGTGGTTCCCAAAGTTTTTGAGCTTCGACCCCTCCCCCAAGATAACATATGTTAGTGTTAGCAGTATTACTGTATACGGTACATCAGTGATGTTTAATACCCGATGCTGGATTTAAACTCAAATGCCAACTAAGCTTTGCTCCACTGATATTATATCATGAACATCTCGGTCTGATGATGCCAATATTTGGAAACCATTTTTAGTTTCTTTTATTCAATTTCCTTGTTTATTTGTCAGGGACAGAACTTATTTAAAAAGAACACTTTAGTTTTCATCTGTTGTCCCTGAAGGCCAGGTCCTTAAAAGCCTCCCTGGAATCAGGAAAAACTGAAAATGGTGAGGAAAACAAATATCCATCTATCTAAAGATATGAATCAATGAGCTAAAACTGATCAAAAAGTGAAAAAGCAAAACCAATAATTGATAATAACATTGTTAAAATCTACACACCAAAAAGACAAAAGCTACTAAATCAGAAAACAACCTCACATAAAACAACCCATTTGACTTATTTATTTGCTTTTATTCACTTTTATTTATGTATTATTAAATGTATTTATTATTTATAGTTAGTTATTAATTGTTATTAATTGTTATTAATTTAATTTAATTAATTTAATATTTTATTGTATTTTATTTTATTCCAGTCTTTTTCTCTTTGATATTTTTTCCCAGATTTTTTTTCCCGTATTTATTTAGTTTTTTACATAATTGCCAGTAAATTCAGGAGTTAGGGGGTTAAACAGCAAAGTTGAATAAAGTACCACCACAAAAGTCTAACATCTTACATTAAACATTAAAATGCTGAAACAAGATCCCAGACAAAAGTAAATATATGAACTGTCTTAATTATGGGATGGAATGTTTCAATTAGTATTTTTTATTTTATAATGTAAAGTTTTATTCCAACTAATCCAGTTTGATCTGCTTTTCTTCCCCAAACTTCCTCCCAGCTGGAGGTAAACATATGACTAAACTGCATTTATGATGAATATACTTCACTTTGTTTTGTTGGATCAGCACAATAAACTAATGTGATTGTAATATATTAAAAAGTAGTTGTATGTACCCTATTAAATGAAGTAGCTTCTCCTATCACACAAGTTTAAATACAAGAAAAAAATCAAGTCAGATCCTGGTTAATTTGTTATAATTACCTTTATCTAGTTGGACTAAACCAGGGTAATTAACTAACAATAACCCAAATACATCAAGTTGACCCATTTTTACATTTACATCACACAAAATTAAAGCATTTGATTTAGTTGAAATTTCTTTTATATTCATCTAACAAGTTATTTTTGTTAAAACTACATGATTTAAAACAATTCGACTACTAAACAGGATTTTATATAATAGAAGTATCATGTTTGACTTAGGATAATGTAACAGACCAACAGAGTATTAAAAAAAGTGTAAATAAGTCAATTTGATTACTTTCACTTTGCAGTGTTCAGCATTTTTAACCAAACATAGTTTCTATAAACATCACATTTTCTCAATTAAATGGAGAGACAAGAATCACAAAAGCAGCAGAAACATGAAAATCTCTCTGTAAACTACATTTCTGATCATGTGATTCTTCAGTTCATCGTGTGTTGGAGCAGGGAAATATCTAAAACCTGCAGGACAACCGCCCAAAGGGTCCGAGCTAGAGCTGCTTCATTCCAGAGAGATATTCATATTCATCCTGAAGGGTTTGTTTAGGCGAGCCTGAAACGTTTTTTCACTTCCTGTCATCTTCCTTTATTCCCCACCAGTAACACATATACTTATATTTACACATATCACAAGTGTTTCCTTCATTGTGGCTCCAAAAGTATTCAAATAGACCATGTAGTTGCAGAGATATACTCATTTCATTATAGGGATGCAATCTTCAAGCAGAGGCTTAAAAAATAGGCACAGAAGGGTTAAAAAGAAATACATTAAAGAAATATGGATGGTCTCATCTTGCTAGGATGTCCACTCCTGGGAAAATCTCTTAGTTGGAAGAGAAAGACAGGATTGGAAATCATTGCTGGTGTCTTTCCTCCTTGGCATTGTGTTAAGATGACAAAACCTCTGCTTTTATAGAGGAACTGACACTGATGATCAATCCATCAATCAATCAGATGCATTTGATCAGCAGCACCTGGCTGCCTCTACGTCTATGGAAGCTGTGAGGGTAGACTTAGTTTTTCACACACTGCTTCTTCATTTAGTCTTAGTTGTTGCTAAATAAATAATGCCACATGCAATATGTAAAGTGTTGTTCATCTGATACTGTATTAGCCTAGTTTAAGACCTGATGAGGACCTGGTTCTTCTTTTTTTTGTTATATCTTGATAGAAAAAAGCTTTAGCATTAAAATAAAATGTTCTTTATTGTTTAAATGGCCGCATTCATGTATAGTTGTACGTCATCTAAAGCTGCACCTTCCAAAATAACCATAAACTTGATTTACTCTCCATCTAGTGTGATAGCTTCCATGGAAGAGGCATTTACTGGATCACTGTAGTGAGAGCTTATATATACTTTATCATGCCTGTCTGATCATTCATGCTGGCTTGTTGCCTGCAACCAGTTCTCATCGCAGGTTGGCAATGCAAAACATCTGACATTTCACAGATGAAATGATTAGTCAATGAAATAATCAGCAGATTAATCAATAAAATAGCAGAAGATCATTTTAGGAGATCATTAAGTTAAAGAATGTAATATTCCACATCGGCTTTTTCCGATGAATAAACTCGGGGTGGAAAAACATCACCTGAGCACACATGGATAAAATGTCTGTTTTCCAGCTGTCAGTCTTCCGCTGATACTTCCCTTCGCTACAACACGACCATTTGTTGTCCATGCATTAGTGACATTACCAGCCATCCAATCCTTTCCCTTAATTATTAACAGCATTCCCCGATCAGAGTTTATTGTTTATCGGCCACCGGCGGAGATGCCGGCGATGGCCTTAAATGAGTGGTTGATGATCTTAATGAAGTGTCACGGCGTCAGATGCCTGGCTGCATGAGTCCGCGGTGGTGTTGCTGTCCGGTGGAGTCGAACCAGTGAGCGCTGGGAGAGCTGTGTGAGGTTAGTGAGCTCCAGGCTGATCACTTTCACCCTTGTTGGACCTTGTGAGCTGCTTTTTCTTCTTTCTACTGTGTTTTCTGTTTTATTGCTTTATGATGAAAAGTTAGTGACTGAATTATTTTCATCAAATGAAAAGAAAAACTGAACTTTATGTTCAAGAAGCCCTTGCTGGCACATGTTTTGGCAGCTTTTTGCCTAGTTTCTGATCAGTTATTACCTTTTACAGTCAGAGATGACTAATACTCCAGGCTCATGGCTGTACTTTATTCAATCATTGCTGGGGTTTTTTGCAATTGGTACTTTTTATTTGTATTTTTGAGTCTTGCACCACTTCTAGATGTATTTTTTTCTAAAACCCTGTAGTTCAATTATGAAGTAGAAATAATGCAATCCATTCATTTCTCATTTATCTGGCTGCAGCAGACGGAAAAATAGATCTAAATGTTGGCAAAAACATGCATTCGCCTCCGTGGAGGAAACCTGAGAGTATATTGCCATGTGAGTGGACATGTATTTACACTATAGTGTTCTGTGTAATAATGTACACCCGCGGTATACATTCCACTTAGCAATTTATCACCATGAGCAGGAATATATCTCATGGAAGCAGGTTGTTCCAGCGATTGATTCCAGAGTGCAGAATTACACGACATGTTTCTTAAACACACATGGTGCTCTGAAATGTTTCAACTCTCTCGTGACTCGACCCCCGGGGACCAGAGATTACTGTAGCTGCATGTCGGACAATGAGACAGCACTTAGTAGCTGTTTCTCAACTCTTGGCTGCTAATCTGTGGTGATCAGGGTCTTTGTGCTTTTCAGCCGAGAGAGAGAGAGAGAGAGAGAGAGAGAGAGAGAGAGAGAGAAAAAAAAGTGGGGGGGTGGCTCTGGGCCAAACCCAGGGGTAGGTTATCTGCATCTGCATGGTAATTGTGATGGGGGGGTGCTGATGAAAACCAAATGCTCTCTGGCCAAACAGTCTAATTAAACACACACACACGAGGTCCGCTGTTGCTTTCCGGACATTGAACTGTTACGAGAAGGGTCACAAGACACCCCCACCTCCCCCCTTTCCCAGTCCTCTTGTTGTTTATCTATTTATGGATTGCACAACTTCTGGGAAGTTTATTCCTCCACCCGAGCGGTGTCACAGCATATTTCATGTTGCTCCACATCAAAGTGCCGTGTGAGAGGAAACGGCACGGACCACCTCGTGGACATAAAGCACAACAGCATGCAGCAGCATGTTAGCTCTACCTTTGATGTTTTAGTTACTAATAATGTCCTTGGAGAGCTGAATTTGATATGCATTCTGCATGGAGCGCATTAGGATGATGCAGGTTCATTAAAGGGGAGTCTAAATGTTTCCATACATCCAACATTCTCCTCAGAGCGGTGTGAAATGCTGCCACTTATTCAAGCTGTCTCATGCACTTGCTTTCTTTGTTACATAGAGGATGTCTTCAGGCTTAGAAATGATTCCAGTGTGTTAACCTCCGTCACAGGCTTTGCCTGATCATAAATATCCTCTTTGCTGAGTGTTTGAAGAACGGAAGGATGGTGTTGTAGCGCTGGGTACTGGGAGGCATCGCCAGTGATGCATTGGAAGGTGAGGAGAGACTTTGTACGGGAAGCCGGTGTAACGAGTGGAGGATGGGGGTGATGTGCTCATGTTTCCACACTCTCATCAGGATCTTAGCAGCGCTAGTTTGAATGTACTTTTGGATGCTTGTGGTACCAGGGAGTTGTAACGTCATCAGCATAGCAGTGGAAGGATATTCCAAGGTGACTGATGAGCCGACCGAGGAGAAGCAGGTATAGCTTGAATATAAAGGGGCCGAGCACTGATCCCTGAGGAACTCCATCGAGTCCTGGACCTCCGGCAACCCATGTAGACATATTCTGTTCTGTCAGAGAGGAAGGATCTGCTGTTACTGAGTCCAGTGGTACTTTGTAACTGGATGTGATGGTCAGTGGTGTTGAATGCTAGAGACAAGTCGAGGACGAGGACAGAATATTAACCTGAATCGGCTGCTGGTAAAGGGGCATTGGTGACTCTGATCAGGACAAAACCAGACTGAAACAGTGTTCAGATAGTCTTCTTCAGTTCTGCGGTAACCATGAGCGGTGTAGGAAGTCATTTTCTGCCAAACTTAAACTTAAATGACTAATTATTATTTATAACTATGTACAAAAAATCTTAACACTGTTAACACTAAAATGAAAAAAAAAGGGTATCACATCCCAAATTGAAATTTCTTCTCCTCCTTTTTTCAATAGTTTATCAAACAGTGTGGATGATTGCCTGCTTTGTTTTCTAACAGTGTGTAGGATGTTTTCTGTTCAGCTGATTGAGTTGTACAGTTGTTGTTGTTTCTTTCTGTCTGTTGTATCGTCTTCATCTTCTTCTCTTCACTCCCCTTTTTTTGTCTCCTCCTCATCAGCATAAGCATGTAACATGGCATATCAAAACACAAAAATAATACTCAAGCATCAAATGGAGCTTTAAATCCACAAAGCTCTACTTGGCAAATCAAATTTGTTCAACACAACACCGTAGCCAAACCATCCCTCTGCTTGCTCTAAAGCTGGACAAATTTGAAAGAAAAAAAAATGAAATGTGATATTTACAGGCATCCTGCACAGATAAACCCATCGAGATAATTAGCCCATTGGAGGAGGAGGTGAAAGTGAAGCCTGCTGTGTCACAGCGCAGCAAAGAGGACTACTACGGGAGTCTGAGTGCTGCATCCAGGGACGGGCAGAACTCCAACACACACATGGATAGTTTAAAGGTAAATGTTAAGTGTTTGATGAGGGTTTTCTCATCTTCTCACTGAATCTTACAATATAAAGCAGCCTTTCCTTAACTGGTGGGTCCCAAGACAATTTCAGGGGGTCGCCAGATCATTGTAAAAACAAATATAGCCACATTTATCTAATAAATTTGGGATTTTTATTAGGGCTGTTGAGATTAACGCGTTAATGCAAAGAGATTAATCTGTTAAAATGAATGTGTTAATTTTTTTAACGCAGTAATGCAAACCAAATTATTACTCAATAAAGTTATTACTCATGCCATATTATAAATCCAAATTTGGCACAATCTCGGCTGGAGAAGCTGATTTTGGGCATGAAGGTGCTTTGTTACAGCGGTGAACATAATCCACCATAAACCCCTTTATCCTGAAGTTTCTGACACTTTCCCAGCTTTATATTTAGAGGACGGCTGCAGGATGACCCATCTGATATATCACACAATGAACCACTATGTGGAGGAGGGGGGTTGTGAACACCAACGTTTGTTGTGTTGGGGGTCGTGGCTCAAACAGTTTGGGAACCACTGATATAAAGTAACCTGGCCATTTCCTTTTTTATCCAAATGAGCAACCTGAGTGTGAGGAGCCCCCCCAGGCCAGATACCCTCAGCTTCCTCCGGCTCCTTCCTCCCCCACAGCTGCCCGGGCTGAGAGGACCGGCAGAATGGAGCAGATTCAAACTGCAGCATCTGGTGAGAAAAACTTTTCTGCTCATCCTTTTGAAGAACAAAAACAAGGCTTTGTGCTATTTAACAGTGACTGTAACTCATTACTCAGATTTTTTTATTGAAATATTGATCTTTTTTATTGCAGTTATTAAAGGTTTTAATCAGTCCAAGGCGGCTGGAAGCGCAGGTACTGTCTCTGCTAACACAAACCTCTTGGCTGGAAAAAAACTGCTTGGCGACATGAAGTCCATTAAATCTTTGAAAGATTCGGGAATGTCAGGAGTCTTCGCTGGACAAGCAGTAAGTATGCTGCTGCAGTACTTCATAGCTTATACATATATATAGCCACACTTTTGATTGCATTTGTTTTCTTTAGATAAAATGCAGATAAATCTTGGTTCTCTGTAGAATAAGATGGTGGTCCTACCCACGGAGGAGGCAAACCTGTCAGACATTGACTACCTGGTACCCACACACGATGAGAAGGGCCGTCCTATAGCTGAGTGGAAGAGGCAGGTAATGGTGAGACAGCTGCAGGCAAGGCTGCTGGATGAGGAGGATCAGAGGAGGAAGGTAATGTCATCACATAAAACTCATTATTTGATGGTTGATACTGTAATTTCTTTGAAGTATTTTGTTATAATTACAAAGATGTTTCTGAACTCTTCAGAATTGTTCGTTTTTCTGTGTAAATATGACCAAAAATAGCAGAAAATTCCAAAAAAGTCGGGGCGCTGTGTAAAATGTAAATAAATACAGAATGCAATGATTGTAAATCTCATCAACCCATATTTTATTCACAATAGAACATAAACAACATTTCAGACGTTAAAACTGCATCTCGTCTTTGTTTGAGTAGATCTATAATTAGTAGTCTACTCTCTAGGCTGCCAGACTTTTAACTCACACAAGTAAACGAGCTCGCATCTCACCAATTTTAGCAGCACTTCACTGGTTCCCAGTTCAATTTAGGATTCACTTTAAAGCTGCTGCTGAAAGTCTATAACCCATCACATTCCCTTAGATCTTCAGGTCAGTGTTTACTGGTCGTCCCTCACACTAAATTCTGGACCAGAGGAGATTGTCCATATCAACTCTGTTGAGTCTTTAAAAAAGTAGCTAAAGAGATTTTAGTTCAAGCAGGCTTTTAGCTGAATGTGGGTTTTTTATAACAGTTGTTTCATGTCTTTATGTTTGTACATGCCGAAATGTGTCTGTTTGTACTATTATATCTATTTTACTTCCTATTTTTACATTTTACTCTGAAACACTTTGTGCTTCTTTCTGTGAAAAGTGCAAAATAATGAAACTTTACTTACTTTCTTGCAGCTCTTTGACCGTTTTTTGTCTGATAATTACCAAACTGCACAGACACTGATGTTTTTGGAAATGTGCTGGTTATTTTTTGCATATTTGCAGGAAAGTTTATTGACTTCTATTTAAATGAACCAATCATCTGATCGACATAAACTGAAATTATTTCATGAACTGATGAATTCTTTGGTTAATTAAGACAAAAATGTCAAATATTCTCTGTTTTATGCCGTATCAGCTTCTTCTAAACAAATAGTTACTGAACCAAACCAGACTTTAATGAGAAAAGCACAACCTGTGGTCTGACTCTGTAATGCCATTTTAAATCTGCATTGCAGAAAAATTGAAGTCACCATTTACTTTTAATCGCTCACAACAAATCATTCACACATAACACGTTGTGAGTCAACTCGTATTTTTGAGGTCTGGATGAGGGCTGGATTGGAGTTTAACTGCATTATTACTCTTTTCCTCACACGCCAAAACCATTTAAAATGTTTGACAAACTTTAAAATGACATTCTGCTTATTTATCGGTCGTTCGTTTACAGGAAAACGGGAACAGCTATGCCAAAGTCAGCTGGAGATACTCCCAAGCCCACAATGCCATCCTGGGGCCCTCCGGTGAGCTGCTGACTGAGGATGACCTCATCTATCTGGAGCAGCAGATTGCCAGCGTCTCCATGCAGAGGAACTGTGCAGGTTATGAGCTGGAGCTGGCTCGTCTAGCCGAGGAGCTCCGGCACATCCTGCCGGCCCCCATCGTCAACATCACCGTCAACACGCAGTTCAGAAACTTTAAGAGTCAAGTCCCGCTACCCGTGTGGTGCGGCCGGATCTCCGGCATCGTAAAGAGCATGTCTCTGCTCATGACCAACCTGACGGACCAGCCCTACTGCAAGATGCCCAACACCGAACTAGTCACGGTGTTTTCCCAGGCACCAGACAGGCAGATCTCCACCAGGGTACGAAGGGAGAGCATCAAAGATGAAATCCATCAGTTTGGAGTGTCTGTGAGGACTCTGAAGTCAAACTTTGAGACACAAAACTCGTCTTTGTCCGATCAGTTAGACGAAGACGTCACGTTACCTCCTTCCACAAAGATGGAGGGCACGATTTCAGACGAGCAACCTAAAGTTTTAAAGCCAGCCACAGAAACAGACCAGAACAGCGACTCCGGCATCGACTATGATGAAAACGTTGCAGACGTTCGGGAAACAACCAGCCTCAGAAAGGAGCGGATAGTCGTTCTGTTTTTAGGCCACTGGAAGAAATCTGCCTACACGGTGGCGTTAAAGAGCAGAGATGCAGTAGAGAGGAAGATGAGCGACGGAAACCCGGAGATGGGCCACAAGCCTGGTTCTGCTTGTACAGGCAGCGCGGAGACCGAGCAGTCGAAGATGATGAACAGCTCGCTGGGACATTTCTTCAAGCAGAGGAGTGCCGTCAACAAGATGATGGGAAACTGGAGGAAGATGATCTTCAGTGTTCCTTCCAGGCAGATACGCAGGTGAGGCTGGATGACTTCCCTTCATCCCTGTTCTTCAACATTATCAGATCAAAAGAGGAGGCGCTCCGAGGGATCACACTCATCAGTGTTACACACATTATACCTCTGTTGTCTACTACACCATAACAACTTTATTTATAAACAATTTAAAACAACCAAAGCTGAACAAAGTGCTGTACACGAGTAAAATCGTGATACAAAACATAAAAGATAAAAACATTAGACATAAAAACGACTCAAACTAATTCACACAGATAAGTGTGATAAAAAAAAAAAACAACCTTGCTGCTGTTGAAAGCCGAAGAATAAAAATTAGTTTAAAGACGAGTTTTAAAAGGTGGACAGTGAAGGAGTCTCTAATGTGAAAAATTTACATTATTCCACAGTTGTAGAGCAACAATAGAGAAGACCCTGTTCAATATA
>JBBBVU010000015.1:27875369-27885978 GCA_037177055.1 Atherinosoma microstoma | reverse complement strand
TCATCTGCATAACTGTGATAATTAATGTTAAAGTTCTGTAATATTTGACCTAGAGGGAGCATGTATAAGTTAAACAGTAGAGGTCCAAGGACTTATAAACTTATTTTCCCTCATTTACAGTATAATAAAGAATATCTGACATCCTCATAATGAGCGTTTGTGAACGCTTTCTAACCCGTAGTGTCATCTACAGGCTCCACAGACAGAAAGCTGCCTTCTCCCCGGAGCAGTTCTTACCCCGTCTGGATGGGGTGCCTGTAGAGTACGACAGCCTGACCCTGGATCTCTTCATGCTGGGCTACTTTCACATCCTGGAGTTGGAGCTGCCTGTGGATGAACGCAAAATGAGGCACCTGCTTTGCTTTGAGGTTTTTGACCGTGTGGGAAAGTTCCCCTGGGAGGTGGTCAGGGACTTTCATAAGGTCGTCATACAGGACATTGAAGCAGGAAACCGTGAGTGGAAGGATGGCTTTGAGGACATTAAAGTGAAGTTCTTTGGGAACACTGTGAGTCAGTCTGAAGACACTGCAGTTGTGGTGAAACACAGACTCCCGGAGGTCAGACAGGTCCCTAAAGTCATTGTTCAGACACCAACACCTGATGAGGGGATGGTCTGCACTGGAACTGATATTTCCAGTTTCAGCAATGATGAAATTTGTCAATATATTGACCGTAGTTTTGCTTTTTGGAAGGAGAAGGAAGCAGAGATTTTTGATTTTGAGCAGTAGCTCGTGTCATCTTTTTGATATTTTTGTATGCTTTGTAGTTAGAGTACATTAGGGCTGGGTATCACAGCGTTGGATTTGATTAGTTGTGACTTTAACTGTCTCCACTACAACACTTATATAGGAAATGGTTACGAATAATTAGTTAAATTCTTAACTTTGCATGTTTCATCTGATATTGCCTGATCTGAATTGTACTTTTTAAATTTCTAAAAAAAAAAGATTAATTGTTTTTACAGATTAACCTCTTTGTTTATTTTATTTCTTTTTATGTATTTAATTCATTTGTTTATCTGCTTGTCTTCATTCTTATTTATGTATTTATTTTATATCATTTGTTTTATTCATGTTTATTTATAAATTGTTATTAATCTATTTAATATCTAATTGTATTTTTTATTCCAGTCTTTTTTTGGGGGGGAGGGGGGGGGTTCCAGATTTTTCCATGTTTTTCTTGTTTTAAAAAATATATATATACGCAAATAAATTCAGGCATTACGGGGTTAAACATACTAAATCCTTCCCCTGCTCTGGATCAGTTCTATCTGCTCTAGTATCAGATAAACTTTTGATTTGTTATAATTTTGTAAAGTTTCCTCCGAACCTGCCTGTGTATTATGATAATGAGATATTTTGATTATTGAACTCTGGTACCAAGCAGCATCAACAAATTACAAAACATACCCAGCCCTATTACAGATTTTAAAAAAAGGCTTAAGTTGTCTTTTTCCTAAAAATAATCATTCTTGATTTGTTTTTGTTTGTTTTTTGTACTCAGGCATGAAAGTAACTTCACGTTGAACCCAAACTCCAGCAGAGGAAGAACCAGTTCTGACTTAAATTATTACACAGAAAATAATTTAAATATCATCATATTCTAGAAATTCATTTCACTCATGTTTTCATGTTTTTAAAGACACAATAAATCAAACCTTACCCACAGACTGTACAGATTTTGCCTTTACCCTGACATTAACACCTTATTCCATCATAATATTTTTCACTTGTTATATTTCCAGTTACTACTTCTTCTTCTTCTTCTTCTACTGTGTCCTTTACAAGCTTCCAGGCCTGTTTAGACGCGCGAGTGTGTGATCGCAGCTGTGGGTGCCAAACTTGTTTGGAATCTGATTTCAGCACAGCAACACCGTCTGCCCTAAAAATAGCCGAGAGAGAGCAACAAGCTGTCCCCCCCAGTGACACGGCACAATCTTTTCACCATGCTGCCCACTCCATGTTGGTCCAAGCTGCGGCTACTATCGCCTTGTTTTTACTGGAAGGATGAGCTGTCATTTCCGTCCTGTGAACTGTGGGTGAGATTTTGGTTGTTGTTGTTTTTGGTGTTAGTTAGTTAGTTATATGTTGTCATATTTAGTTATATGATAGGAAATGTAACTTTTGCCAGCTTTAGGAAATAACCAGGAAATAACCATGCTGTCTGTCATAAGCCAAAAGTACTTTGTAATAACATATTTTAAAGATACTCTTTGCCTTAGATGAGATAAAGTACAGTTTTCTGATGGGATATTGGAAGAATTTAAGATAAAAGGGAATGTTTGATAATTAGCATCATGACTTTCTGGTTGAGACGTTTACTTATTTTAACCCATTTTCACAAATTTGCAACAAACTGCTGCTGGTCTTTTATTTTATTGATTTATTTGACTTATTTATCTATATTGATTTACTATTATTCATATAGAGTTTTCTTCAAAATTATTCATACCCTTCCATTAAAGAAAAAGTAAAATTCTTAATAGTAATTCAAATAACTGGAAACTGAAAAAAGTTTTATTTCAGTCTTTTTGTAGTTTTTTCTTATTTATGACTATTTGTCACAGTGGATGAATCATGAGGACTCAAATGCAGGGTGAAGAGGCAACAAGTAGACAGGTGCAGGAATTAAAAGTTCAATGATGATCACTGAAGGTAGCAGGGCTGGAAAACTTAAAACAGACTAATACAAAGACGACACAGGGGAAACTATGACGATCTGGCAATGAGCAAAAGAAACCAAGGGGTAAATATACACTGCGGAAAACAAACTAAACGAGGAGCAGGTGAAGCAAAATTAGTAAATGAAACCAGGTGAGTAGAGAACAGAAAGTTAAACAGAATGTACACAACGGGGAGAACTACAAATTAAAACAGGAAACCCACAGATCATGACAGTATTTATCCTGTTTTTACATAAGTTTAAATAAATTCATGTATTAAGGAGTTAAAAGATTACATTTTGCTTAATTTAATTATTATTTTATGTGTTTGTTCTGTGCTTTCAGGTAAGCGCTGACCTCAGCTGTTGACCGTCCCCGCCGACCAGAGAGTTTATATTTGCGTTTTGGACTGAAGCGGACCATGGTGCGCAATGTGGATGACCTGGACTTCTGCTTGGCCTCCCATCCTCAGAGCATCCTCGAAGGCTTGCGTTCACTCTGCTCTCACCCCAAACTTATTGATGTGACGCTGAGCGCTGGTGGGAGGGATTTTCCCTGTCACCGCGGAGTGCTGGCTCTCTGTAGCATGTACTTTCGCTCTATGTTCTCGGGGGACTTTGTGGAGAGCATAGCTGCACGAGTGGAGCTTCATGATATTGATCCAGAGATTCTCAGTTACTTACTTGACTTCGCCTACACAGGAAAACTGACAATCAACCAGAGCAACGTGGAAGGGTTGATCTGCACCTCCAGCCAGCTGCAGTTTCAGACAGTTCGAACCGTGTGCAGCCGATACCTCCAACACCAAATCGATGCAACCAACTGCCTGGGAATCCTGGAGTTTGGGGAGATCCATGGTTGCCCTGAGGTGGTGGCCAAAGCATGGGCCTTCCTTCTAGAGAACTTTGAAGCTGTACAACAAGGTGAGGAGTTCCTGTTACTGGGAAGAGACAGGTTGGTTTCCTGCTTGTCTGATGAAGGACTACAAATCCGGTCAGAGTACACTCGTGTGGAAGCCATCTTGAAATGGGCTGCGTATCAAGAAGAGTCTCGACTCTACCATCTTCCTGAACTCCTCAACCTGTCACGGCTCTCTCTACTCAGTCTCAGCTACCTGGCTGACACCTTACTTAAGGACAGACTGGTGCAAGCTTCTCCCAGCTGCAGGGAGGCCGTTGAAAAAATTCAAAGAGAGGTTAGTTAGTTCACCCATCTTCTTTCTAGATCGCAGCAGATTCAAATAGTTATCAAAATATACTGTATATACTATTTTTTACCATAACATGCTATTTAACCAACATGAAAATTGGTTGGGAATTGATCTGGTACTCAATTGGTTTGAAATCTATTTGAAAGACAAGGGCTACTTTGTGTCAGTTTGTGTCTACTCAAATGTGGTGTTCCCCAAGGCTCCGCGTTGGGCCTTCTTTTGTTCAGCATCTATATGCTCTCACCAGTTCAGATGATGGAAACAAACTGAATATCTGATCATAATCATGCTGACGACACTCGGGTCTATATAACTGTCTCACCAGCTTAAGTGAGTGCCTACAAGCTGCCGTAGGGAAATAATGGACTAACTCACCCCAAAATAAAGTGAATTACCAGTGCAATCCAGATGGGTGGTTACAAAGGCACGGATCACTGTTTCAAAGTGCTGTCATGCAAAAAAGTGCTTAATTTTGGTGAGCTGCCTCAGGTGAAAGAAACTGGATCTGACAATTTACCAAATTTGGCTTTCAAGCTTTAGTTCGGAATCCATTTTAAAGCTCAGGTTTACAGTGTCTCGCTTGCAAAACGATTTCAAATTATTCAGATCTGCAGGAGGAACACCACCAGAACTGGGTCCGAACACCATCACCTCAGTTTTAGAATCATTAAAATGAAGAAAGTTCACCATCCAAGATTTAATGTCCTTCAAACGTGTGCAGAGAGTTCACAGAAATCCCATCCTTTTTTTTTGAAGGGGAACATAGATCTGGCAGTCATCTGCATATCAATGAAAGGAGATGCCATGTCTCCTGAGATCTGAGCCCAGGGGAAGCAAATATAAAGAAATAAGAATTGCACTCAAAATGGATCCCTGGGGGACTCCATAGGACAGTGGAGGACTCACAAGAGGACCTGACCCATTCCAGAGCCACACCTTTTATGCCAACACAATGTTCCGAACATATTAGAATATGATGGTCAACAGTATGTTGCTGGTGTACCATGTACTGAATGGTTCAAAATATACTATATATCTGATCTGCTGACACTACATGAGCAACAGAGACTTCTAAAATCATTGGAGTCAAGTTTGTGTTCCATCCCAAGTGTTTAAACCAATGACTGTAAAAGATAGGGTCATGTGACAGACCTTCTGTCACATGACCCATAGGTTTCTGAAGAGCTGAATTGAGGCTCGTTGGGAGGTTCCCAACGTCGCCATCTTGGCAGCGTCACGAGTCTCGTCACTCCCGGAAAATACAGAAATAGGCGACAAAGTGGAGCTGAGAGAAGGGCTGTGAGTGTGGGGATGGATGATTGACACCCATCAAACTCTGAGCCGCCTGTAGCTATGAGCTAACAAAGCTAACCCGGGGCAAATGGGAGCCAACCAGACCTGTCAATCAAAAGGACACACCCCTAATTATGAATAATTTCAATATTAAATAACATCTAAACAGATGAGTTATAAAAAAAATTAACTTCCCCCACAGTTCTCATGAAAGTAAACTTGACCTATTAAACCTGAAATGTTATTTTGTACCAGGCTGTAAACATGTTTAATTCTGCTGTGAAGTTGGCCTTTTTAACATGGGAGTCTATGGGGATTGACTCCCTTTTGGAGCCAGCCCCCAGTGGATGAGAGGTGAACTGCAATTTTTGGCACCTCCACATAGGCGTACAATTATCACCCGAGGTTGCCGCTTGGTTTAAACAGAATGTTTAGTTTCTCTGCTCCTGATATCTGAAGAAACACTACAAGAAAAACTTTTCTAGAAAAAAAGTGAGATAGTTTTTCTTTTTGAATATTTTCTTGAACATGTACACTGCCTTTATTGACAATATGTAACTCACTGTATGTATCCTTACCTCTGACTGCTTCTTTTGACCATATACAACATTTTGTGTTGATTTATGTATGAAATTTTCTGTAATAATATATCTACTTTGTCTAGAAACTTAATTTAGAGGCAGAATATTCTGACAGACTCAACTCTCCGAGTCCACAACCAAACCTGCAAGAAGTGCTGTTCGTGATGGGAGGTCGTTCGCTGGATGATGAGGATGATGAGGAAGATTCAGATGAAGAGGAAGACAGAGACCCGAGACTTCAGAGACTGCTGTCCAGGAACTGTGCCTTCTACAACACCAAGAGTAGTGAGTTATTTATCCACCCATCAAAATTTTAAGTTTGTTAAAGTTCATGTTCCAAATTTGTTGGGAAGCATCTGTCTGACTCTGTAAAACTGTTTGGCAGACATCACAGGTCATTAAAAGTGTTGACAGAAAACTGGCAGTGGGGGGGGGGAATGTGGTCTGGATGTGACAAAACTGGATCATCTTCTCAGTTCCTTCAATGGGGGTTTTATTGTGCACACTGGAAAAAGGCCGCTACGTTACATTTTTACATGTTATGAGAATAAAAACATGGCTGCATCCCATTTTAAGACTTGTGGTCTCATGAGGGGCAAAGAAACTCCAGCAGATTTACATTTGTCAAATTCTGACTCTTACTAAAATGTTCTTCAAGTATCTGCATCTTTGCCTAATTTATCAACATAAGGATATTAATGGATCATTTCATCTAGTTTTGACTCACTCTCTGAATGGTCCTTTTCATTTACTTCCTTTCTTTTTCTCTGCAGAACAGTGGCACGAGCTCCCAAATTTTCCAAATCCCAACAAGTGGGGTTACTCCATGGTGTCCTTGAATAATGATGTGTATGTCACAGGTCAGTGTAGAGTATAAAAGAAAGACTGACATTTAGATTGTGCATTTTTTTTCTCCATACTCTGTTGCAAGGAATGCAAAGACGAGTCAGATTTAGATGAAGCGCTCTTGTCTGTCTAACAGGGGGCTCGCGAGGTTCAAATACCAACACATGGTCGACCACAGAGACCTGGAAGTACATCACTAGAGAAGGGAAATGGGTAACCGTGGCACCCATGCTCCGGCCTCGAACTAACCACACATCTGCGACACTTAACGGGGAGATTTATGTCATTGGAGGTAAGAAAACACATATTGTCCTTGTAAAGCTGAAGTGCAGCAGAACGCTCAGATAAACTGAGGAGGTTTTTTTTGTATCTTTTAGGTACAACATTGGACCGCGTTGAGGTTGAACATTATGACCCTTACAATAACACCTGGGCTTTGACGTGTCCCGCCTTGAAATATATGACAAACTTCACAGCCACGGCTTGTCAGGGGAAACTCTACGTGATCGGATCCTGTGCAGTGAAATACAATGCTCTGACCATGCAGTGCTACAACCCTGTCATAGGTAGGCAGGCTTTAAGAACTTTAAAATCCCAGCTCTCTAATATAGCCTTCCCATTTAACATCAGCTTCACTTTATTTCTTTGCAGGCTGCATGAATCCAAAATATTTTATTTTATTTTATTTTATTTTATTTTATTTTATTTTATTTTATTTTATTTTATTTTATTTTATTTTGTAGGTATTATATGTGTTTAAGATTTATATTTCAATAGATTTTTTACATTTTTATTTAAAAAAATTACTAATATTGATCAATCTTGTATTATTTATTAATTATATATTTATTGTTGTTTATTTATTTAATATATCATTTTATTTTCATCATGGTTTTTTGTTATATTTTTCATATTTTTACAGTAATAATTTCATTTTTATATAATTTTAAATTCATGCATTAAGGGGTTGTTCAAATTACAAAATACATTTAGCTTAGTTTATTTCATTCAATCCTGAAAGAAATGATCAAAAACAAAAACAAAAAAATACAAATACAAAAATGTAAAGAGGCAGAAAAAAAACGTATATAAACTGCCCCTTTTATATCCAATTTATCCGAAAGATATACCACCCCCCCACCCCCCCCACCCCCCCGCCCTCCCAAAAAAACAAACAAACAAGTAAACAGATGTAGAACAAAATAAGACTAATATAACATCTCACAACTACTTGCCAAGGCACTCTTCATTTTAAGCCACCACAAAAAAACAGAAAAGCCTTAACATGTATTTATTTAACAAATAACTTTAACCATCTTTTTAAAAAATATTATTTGATTTAGCCTCTTTTATATGTCCAGACTTTTCCATAAACTAATTCCTTTTACAGAGATACATAATTCTACATTCAGTGTGGATTTTCAGGCCTGCAGCATATTCCCAAAAAGTTAGGACCGGAACAATTTAAGGCAAGTTCGGTCAATTCAAATTAATTGACTTAAACAGGTGATCCCACAAGTGATTGTTAATAAGATATGGTACTCTCTCATGAGAATCATGAAAACAATGAGAAAAATGTTTCAAAACAAAGAACGATTGAAAGGGATTTGTATGTTTCTACCACTACAGCAAATAATATGAGGATAGCATTTAAGAAATCAGGAGAAATTTCCTCATGTAAATGTGACAGTGAGGGTCCTGTCACTATGCCTCCAATTGATCATGTGCTACTTGGCCACAGGGATATCCCATTGGTTGACTGGTCAGCGTGCATGACTCTCACCCGGGAGGTTGTGGGTTCAATCCCTGCCCGGGCCCTCCTATGTCCTGCCACATAAAGGCAAAGAGAGCAAGCCTAAACTGGACGATGGTGGTCTCTGATCCATCAGACAGCACTTCATCATGAGCCATCATTCATCAGTAGCTGATATATATATATATATATATATAAAATAACATATCAAATGAAGGTGATGAGACAAACCAGAAATAAACTGGATTTATATTGTTTGCATTAAAATAAAAATGTCTTTTATTTCTTGCCTTTTTTGCTTTCTGATAGATAACTGGATCCATGTATGGTCACCATTCATCCCTAAGTATCTGTCCTCTCCTCGTTCAGTCTGTGTGGATGGGACTATATATCTGGTGGCTGACAACACAAAGAAAGTCTACTCCTATGATCTGGAGGCAAACGTGTGGCAGAAGGTGAGCTTATTGCTGCTGAGTGCAAGAAAATGAACACTGTAGCTGTAAATCCAACAGTAGAGCAACAGTAGAGCAACCTCCTCGCACTCTCTTTCTGTTTGTTTTAGTTTGAACATAAACTTAATATTTTTTCTCTCTCTGTTTTCAGGTCCAGCTTCTTCACATGCTTCATGAGAATGGTGGGCTCGTAACCCTGGACAGGAAGCTGTTTGTCACTGGAGGCCATTGGAAAGGAATGGAGGGTGATTATGGGGTGGAAGTGGAGGCTTACAACAGAGCGTCCAACACCTGGGAGGTGGAGAGCTTTCTTCCAAGACTCTGGTTCTACAGCGGAGTCTGCACCATCTTCCTAGATCCATCCCAGTGGCCCGAGTTTTCCCCCATGGATTCAACATAATTTCATCCTGTCCTAAGAAGACTAAATCTGGGTTTACAGAGTTCACAGGGACATATCCCCCTCACATATATTGTTACAGTACAATGAAATGTTTATCCCAGGATGTCAATGTGCCGGAGAATAGTTTGTTATATGATCTTCAGGTATTCTTGGATGTTTTTAGGCCACTACTTGGCAGCTCAGTGGGTGTTTATTTAAACTTTGTTTTCTGTTTGAGATTTGAATTCATTTTGTTTTATTATTGAACAGTTCTGAATCATTACAATTATGTAGAAAGTATTTCAGGACAAATAGTTTAACTATTCTTCTTCTTATTATTATTATATTATTATTATAGTAGTAGTGGTGAATGAAATGTGAAGGCTCTGTTCATGAATAAATGTATTTCTAAATCTTCATTTAACTGTTGTGAATGATCATTAACTCCTCAAAACCGAGTAGTTTGACTCGTAGCGTCTTTCCTCTCTATGGAAACACAACGAAGGTTAGCTTTCTGTCACCGTGGCAACGTCCCGGAAACGCGTGGTCACCATGGCAACTCCAGCAGATTACAATAGTTCAACATGGCTGCTGTCTCTCCTAAACTTTCTTGGCTTTAAACTTATTTCAGTGATTTATTTTCTTTCTTTTAGTACAGAGTGAATCTTTGTTACTTAGAGTTATTTTTTATGGTCTCTCCGGATAACATGCCACGTGTCTGCTTTGACACGTTTGTCGACTTTCTGTCGAAAGTTTACACGTTTAAAGCTAGCTAATTACAAAGTAAACGAAGCTACTGAACCTTTAAAACATACAAAACTCATTGTGGTTAAAGCTGGGGAAGTTTTTGCAATGAATTCTCAACGGGAACAAAGCGTACAGTCGCCCAGACTGGAGACTGTGATTCAGGTTGGTAATTGTACATTTGATAACTGTTTAATGTGGTGTCCTTTTTTATTTTTTATTTTTTTAAATTTATTAAAACGGAGCGCGAGCCTGGCGAATGAACACAGGTGTGAACAATTTTGTTAATCACGGCCAATAAATGTACCCTAACATGGAAATAAATAAATTAATGTAGTTTAAATTTCTGTGTATTTTCTGAAGGTTTTTTTGTTTTCTTGTGCAGAGTAACTCATTTATACTCATTCCTTTGCTGCATTTACAAGTACAATTTCCAAAAAGCCGTCTTCTCTGGACCAAAGCTCATTTAAAATGCTCTGAGATGAAAATGTGAACTTGTTCTGGAAAGCATGGACGGCGTGTCCTGCAGACTAAAGAGGAGAGGGAGCATCCAGCATCTCTGATGGGATGGTGGTGCATTAGTGTCTATGGCGTGGTCAGCTTCCACATCTATGAAGCTCCATCAATGCTGAAAAGTACATGATGGAGGTTTTAGAGCAACATCTGCTCCCATCCAGACAACGTCTCTT
>JBBBVU010000015.1:27862292-27874381 GCA_037177055.1 Atherinosoma microstoma | reverse complement strand
ATTTACCATGAAATGATAAAATGTCTCAGTTTCAGCATCTGATATGTTGTTTATGTTCTACTGGTACTATAATATGAGTTGATTTAATTCAATTCAGCTTAATTGTATAGCACCAATTCACGACAATGTCATCTCAGAGCGCTTCACAGACAATCAGTTTGAGCCAATCTGATTATCTTACATTGATTCATACAAGCCATTCATAACAAATAGCCTTAGCCAAGACTGCATCAAATCTATGATTGATGAGATTCATAAATCATTGTATTCTGTTTCTATTCATATTTTACAGTCCCAACTTTTTTATAATTGACATTCTAAATAGCCTTCCCCTAAATGGTACTCTAAGTTAACTTATTTTTATGCAAACCAAATAATCAGCTTGTAAAATACTTTAAACTATACTATAGAATTTTAGATGAAAATAGGCATAGCTAAAATATTGGAAAATGATCTTGGTAATATATCAGTGCTACTTGTGATATTACCTTACTATATTAATATTTTTTTTTCAACTGTTAAAATTCTTTATACCTCTGAAAAACTGAGTTTTGTTACTTAAGGAGAAAACAAAACTTTTGTGCGTGGTTGAATTAGTATATGTCAACTCCACTGCAGTTTAGCATCAGTGAGTTTGGCCTTGAATGCTCTGCTAAGTGATGTATTTGGTGATTGGTGCGATTGTAGAAGTTGGAGGCATCTCTGCTCCATTCTGATGGCAGCTCAGGAGACAGGAGTCTGACACTTCAAGGTGAAGGACAAGAATCCGGAGCCACACCTGTGCCTATCTCCGCTCGTATCTGCCAGATCATCACCCGCAACCTGACTGAGCAGCCAGCTGGTAGGAAATAGAGCTTTACTTGTAATACCCAAACAAAATCTGTATAAGAACTCTGCCTTCATAATGTGCTTAGACTCTCACTTCTCTATGCATGATCCATTTCTGAATCCCAGGTGGGAGCTCTGAGGTCAGCGAGCCGGAGGAGAGCGGGGCCCTGAGGGAGCAGCCGTCCCCCAGACAGATGGACCGTGAGCAGGCGCTTGTTAAACACACCACGCTAACAGAGAAGGTAGGAGCGGCACACAGCAGAACACCTTCTCAGGTCAAGCTGTGTAAAGTATTTACATATTTAGTATTTGTCACAGCCATGCCTTTCCAGCTCAAAGATTGTTCTATAGTGAAAAAGAAAAGAACTTAAGATGTCATGAAAATCATTTAAGAGAGAAAATTGAAAGCACAGATGATTTGCTCTTTTTTATTGCTGTTGACACATATCATGGTATTGTTGATCCGTATCAGCCTTTCCAACATGAATATATGTGTAGCCATCAATGAGTATTTATGGAAACCTTTTGTACTGAAGTGTTTACTATTTCCTGCTTTAGTGTTGGGTTGCGTTGAATTGGTAGATCTGTAGAACTGCATACTACACAACAGTCACGCCATAGCATTAGTTGCTGCAAAGCTAAATACATTTGAAATAGAGTAAGGTTACAGTAAACATCAGTGTACACTACTCTTTCCAACAACATTTGGGACAGAATAAACAGCGAAGGAAGGTTTTAAACAGCTTTGCACAAAGGAAGGTTTTAAACTAAGGTGTTAGAGCAGAACAGAGTAATGATTACAGGAATCTACATTTTTAAATGCACATATTTGATCATTTTCTGTATAGTCATCCTCTGTGCATGTATGGAGAGTGTGCATCTGGATACATGTGTGTGTGTGTGCGTGTGTGTTTGTGTTTCTAAGTACAAATAAGAGGGGGGAGGGTGCTTCATGAAGGGTTTCCTTGTGGTCTGCTCAGGTAGACTCAGACCCCCTGTGCTGGCGTGGACCGGCGTCTCTCTTCATTGCCCCCCATGGTTGCCCCTCCATGTAGCGGCAGCTGTTTTTGGGGGAAAAATTGTGAAGGTCACTGGCCTCCTCCCTTGAGACCGTTGAAGAATAAGCTCATTTTTCATGGTGCACAAACAGCCATTTGTGATAACACTGCCATCATTCTACAGCATTAATCTAATATACTCCCACTTTTTTCTTTGCTTTTGGAATTTACTTTAAAACCATGCCTATAAATATAACCTAAATAGCATGACAGATATATGTAGTATGTTTATTTTGTTGATATTTTTAGATGTGTGAAAAGCACTTAACATAAATGAGAAGCACAGAGGTGGTGCTAAGGTTTGGTGCACAAACAAATGAATTTCAATTGGTTCTGGTAGTGCTTCTCAAGTCCAGAGTCATTTCAGGACTCATGTCTTGACTTGTCTTTTCTATTAAAAGCTCTTGTCATCCTCACTGTTTTCTCTCTACTAACACAGCGTGATTGTTTAGCAGCCGTGCTTGTGTCTGACGTTAATTCATTGTGAAAGTCAGTGCCCAAGAGCCAAATATGCTGCCTTAGCTATGGCTAACGAATGAAGCTAACAAGCCAGCTGTCTTGAGTTGACACACAGCTTTCTCCCAAATAGTAGTGCAAGTTTAATTTGCCTGTATATTGTATAAATTGGATTATTGTCATCTAAAGTTATCTTCAAAAACTGAGCACATTATTCATTATTTTACACTTTGTGTCCTATCAAGGATAAAGCAGACCCAATTGGAGTGTAGTGATCCTTTTGCAGGTTTTAGCTGCATGCTGCTGAAAACTATCTAAATATGACCCTGCCATTTATACTGGTGGCAGTTCCACAGTTGCAGGCTTACAGCTGGAGTATGCCCCCTGCAGTTCCTGAGGCCAAACAGCCCTCATAGCTACTTTAGGCTCAAAACTAAAGCAACGTAGCCGTGTATTTAACATTAAAGTTTGTCAGACAGCACTAAATGTGTTTTCAGTACAAAACCAAATGAAGTTTCTCTGAGTGCATTTTCATTACATTGTTCTCTTTCCTTTTTTTTTGCATAATTATCCTCCAACAGATTAAGTGACGATAAATTCAGTATGGCAAGAAAGGTTCAGAGTTTATCTGCAAAATTATTAACAAGTAATAAATGAATAACTGATAACCCCAATCCAGGAATTTCTTAAGTTTTGTTTTCAACTTTGAACGAGGCTGTTTGCTGCTTCCTGTCTTTGTACGAAGCTTACCGAAGCAGCTGCTGGAGATATTGTCATCTGTAGTGTAAACACTTGAGGGTGGTATTGATTTTTCCATTTAGCTGTCTCTGCAACAGGGCTGCATGGTGCTGTGGTGGTTCGCAGTGTCGCCTCCCCAGCCTTGGCCTGGGGCCTTTCTGAGTGGATTTTCCATGTTCACCCTTGTTTGGGTACTCAAAAACATGCAAGTTAGGTTTATTTGTGTTTCAAGATTGAGCATGAGCTGTTGTACCTATGTTGGACTGGCGACCTGTCCAGGGTGTACCATGCCTCTCACCTGATGGTAGCTGAGATAGACTCCCCCCTCCCCTCCTGTGACTGCATCGGAATTAGCAGGTAACCAATGAATGGATGGATGTCTTTGCAAGCAAATAATTGCTTTAATTTACAAAATGTTAAACATTTTTTATGTAAAATAAAATTGCCCCTGCTTGATCGAACACAAGAAAGTGATAAACAAAAGGCTTTTTTTTGTCTTTCTGAAATTTACCCATTGCTGAGGTGCGTTGTTGTCAGAGGAAGCCTTTCCACCACAAAATGTGTGACCGTTTAGAAGCATACATTATCTCAAATCCCCCAGTTTTTGCCCCCCAGCGTCTCCCTTGTCATTGAGCTGACAGAAGATTATTAACGCAACACTGATGAGGTCACACCTGGACTCTAAAAGCGTTCCTCTGTGTGTCTGTAAAGTCACTCTCGGTGATCTCTGGTGACCCCAGAAAATTGCACTTGAACCAGGATAAACCCTGACCTACTTTGCGACTGGGATGGCCTCCGGAGGCTGAGGAACGTGCTGTGATGGATTCTGTACCCGCTGTGTTGCTTTTGGAGCCCTGCCAGTGTGTGTTTTCTCATACGTTCGGGTCCGTACCCCACTGCTTAAACACTTAGCAACTGCCTGCAAAATGCTGCAGAGTGACAGTCAGCTGGATAAAGATAACTCTCGCTGAATGATTTCTGACACCAACTGCCATTTGCCAGCACTCTCTACTATCCTGCATCGCCTAACATAGTAGGAGCAGATAAAGTCAGTTTTTACGAACTGTGTTTCTGGTTTCTTTTACCCTGTAACCCCCTTCTGTTTCCAGCTCGCTTTTCCTTCTGGCTCAATCTCATTTAGCTAGAAATTCAACTGGAACACTGCCAAAACATCTGAGTCTCAGCTATCAATGAACATAGTAAAAATAATTGTCCTGCCCCCCCCCATAGAGAGTATGCTTAAAAGCCTTTCTGAATACTGAAAATGTGATGAAAGTTTGGGAATTTTACATTCGGCTTCTCATGTTACCTGACTCTAAAAACGAACATTAAACAGACGTTTCAGTTCTGTTAACGTGTCTAAAAGATCTTGAACCGATTGAGAGGATGTCTGCATGTGTACGTTTTGTACGGCATTGTCCTTGACAGGGGGAGCCACGTGCTAGTGAGAGCACGCCATGTATTATTAGTTAGACACATTTACATAGATCATTTGTATCCCTTATGCCATTCCAGCAGCTGTTCCCATGCATGACCAAAGAGTTTGCTATATGCTAACTCCTCCTCCTCCTTTCCATTCTCCCTGTTTGTTAATAACAGTCAGTGATGATACATAAACAGCTTTCACAATCAGCTGGGGCTCTTTTACAGAGTCAGCACTCAGGGGGTAATGTGAGGAGGGAGCAGGTCTGTTGTTCAAGTAGGATAGTAAGTTTCTGGGCTGCTTGGGGGCGATGGACATCCGCTCCAGCTGTGTTTAGGAATCTGACAGATAGTGCACTCCATTAATTCCCTTTATTAAGCCTCTGGGCCCAGGCCAAGCCAGAGAAAACGATTGCAGCTGTAACCCTTCACATGCTGGCTGGACTGTGCACTCGCGGCCAGATGTCGCTCAGTGAGTCAGAGATAGAGAGAAAGAGGTTGTTGATTTGTTTCTAGAAGTGCCTGAAAATGGATATAAAAACAAATATCATGGTGTTATGTAGTAGGAGAAGAGAGAAACAACTTCACAAAAGCTTTAGACTTTCCACAAAATCCAGCTGATTGTTTGGATAAACTGGTGCATTACCAGACCTCCAAATGCTGTGACATTAGGTCAGTGAGAGAAAACTGCAATCATAACTTGGTAACTGAATGGATTGGATTTTTTTGATCTACCACATGAGCTAGGCAGCAAATTTTGGCCCAAACACCAAAGCCTTCACATGGGCCTTGAAAATGATTCTCTTGTTGCCTGTTGGCAGTTGAATCAAAGCGAGATTATCCCTTGATGTTGTTTGAAATATTTATCAAAAGAGACAATACAAGGAGTGGCACAAATCATAAATATCAAGAAATATAAAAAGCTAATTCAAACCACATTTTAAGAGCCTGAAACATTTTACACTCAAGAAACGGATACACGGGAATAAAAAAAAAGGAGCCATAGCTACCATATGGAGGCATAAAACATGCCATGACATAAAGGCTGTTTTTGTATGAATTGCATTTTGAACATTATTGCAGAATGGCACTTGGTGACCTCAAAGAGTTAGGCTGCAGTGGGAGTGGGCTCAGCTCACTTTAGGGAGCCATGGAGGCTGCTCAAGAGTGATTGTACTCTGAAACAGATCATAAATAGCAGAGGGTTCAGCAAGCACACTTCTGGGCCCCCACTAAGCCCTGTAAGCCCCTGAGTTAGGGCAGATGGAAGACAGAGATTATTTCCTTCTCTCTTTTGCCTTTACAGTCATCACTCGGTGGGTGTGTAGTGAGGAACAATGAGTTCAAGCTCACATGGACATGCGGGTGATGAGATGTTTGTGATTCAAGCGAACCAAGGGAGTAGATGGTGGTGTGGGAGAGTTGAGTGAAGGTGGGGGTCTCCATACCAAACTGTTAGGGCGCCCTCTTGGGAGTTTCCTGCACAGAGCATGGCTAATCCATAGCAGCCTTCGGCTCCTGCTTTACAGCTGACTGGGGAGAAACCATAAAAAAGCGTCATCTCTGTGGTGTGTGGAGTAGGGGCGAGGCTCTGGCAAGAAGCCCACGTGCTGTAGCTATGTGTGAAAAAGTGCTAACAACTCTCTGCATCAAGTTAGGGTGGGGACCCGCAGGAGTTGCCTGGGACACCTGGTCACTGAGTGCACGGCAAAGTTGGAGGGCTGCCGTCAACAGTAGTAACAGCTGAGCACGCTTTATCTGTAAAAGACTGATGACAATATACGGTACAGTGTATATTGTCATCAGTCCATTCCACTCCTTGGTGGGCTGGTACATTCCTGCTTTCTAGCTTGTTAGGGGATTTTATTTCAGAATGCATTTATCATTACTCACTAAACTATATTGTTGTGACATTGCAAAGACCTGTGTGTTACATCAGTTGTTGCACGACTGCTTGACGCCTGATGCACCTGCACACACAAGGCAGGGGCCCATACAAGACAAAAAGACTCAGTCAGTGGAAAATGAGCTGAAATGATTATCTGAATCGTGCCAGCTGTTCAACGTGACAGTGTTTTCCATTTTTCCAATATTCATTTTTAAGTAGTTGTTTATTATACTATGCTTACCTTTGTAGTATTTGTATGTGTCTTACTTGAGGCCAGGACTCTAAATGAACTTTTATGATCACCAGCCAATTTGGCTGGTAGAGTCCTAAAGTTACCAGCCAATCAGAATTTCTCTCTGGGTACTCCGGCTTCCTCCCACCGTCCAAAGACTTAATTTTAGGTTAATTGGTTACTCTTAATTCTCCCTAGGAGTGAGTGTGAATGGTTGTCTGTCTCTCTGTGTTGATCCTGTGATGGACTGATGACCAGTCCAGGGAGTACCCTGCCTCTCACCTGCTAATAGCTGGGATAGACTCCAGCCCCCCTGCGACCATAAATTAGACTAAGCAGTAAAGAAAATGAAAGAATAACCCAGATTTTCAGTGCAATTGATTGTATTTAATCATAAATTTTTCTTTTGTTTGTTGTTTTTATTTTTACGTTTTCATGAAAATGCCAAACAACAACATTCTCTCTATTTTCTACCTGTCTTTGTCTTCAAGTTGTTCAGGTGACTTTGGGTAGTTTCTTGGTCTTTCACAGGCTCCACCTTAAATGTAGTAGTCCTACTATTGAAATGGTTTGTTTTCTTTTTTTCTTTTATGTAGATGCAGAAGTCTTTACAGTAAATTACATTTTTTTCTTGGTGGAACACTAACATCCTACATCCTGGAAGTCACCTCGTATTGAATGTCTTGTTTTTTTTCGTCTTGCCTCCTTTGTTGTTGATGACATTCTCCTCTACCTCATTCTTTTCTTGTAACCAGCGTCATTCTTTCCACCGTCCAACCACATTTTTGTTTTCCTTACACACATCACTTCCTTTGTTTAGATTTTTCTCCTCATTCGGCTGCACTTCGTTAGGCAGTATCACATAAATGACACCACACTTGCTAAAGCAAGCATGCAGCCAGTGGGTGTATGGACAAACTTTTCATTTACACTCCATTTCTAGAGATCTGAGGTTGGCTGAGGTTGCTGAGGTTGTTAAGAGGCTCCTTGGGGGCAAGGTCCCTAGGGTAAACAAGATCCTTAAGGTTCTGGATGTTGTGGAGCTGTCTTGCTTGACACGCCTCTGCAGCATCGTGGGGACATCAGAGACAGTCAATCTGGACTGGCAGACCAGGGTAGTGGTTCCTCTCTTTGAGAAGGGGAACTGGAGGATGTCTTCAAACTACAGGGGGAAGGTCTGTTCTGGGGTCCTGGAGAGGAGGGTCAGTCGGATAATCGTACCCTGGATTGAGGAGGAACAGTGTGGTTTTCGTTCCATTTGTGGAACAGTGGACTAGCTCTACCCAATCTGCAGGGTCTTAGAGGGAGCATGGGAGTTTGTTTAATTCGTTGACATGTGTTTTGTGGACTTAGAGGTGTTCAGTCATGTCCCTCGGGAGGTCCTGTTGGGGGTGCTTTGGGAGTATGTAGTACTGGACCCCCTTATACGTGCTGTTCAGTCCCTGTACAACAGGTTTCAAAGCTTGGTCCGCATTGCCTGCAGAAAGTCAGATTTGTTATCGGTGAAGTTTGGACTCTGCCAAGGTTGCCTTTTGTCACAGAATTTGTTCATTATGTTTATGGACAGAATTTCTAGGCACAGCCTAGGTTTGGTGGCCTCAGGATTGGGTCTCTGCTTTTTGCAGATGATATGGTTCTGTTGGCTTTATCGGGCCATGAACTCCAGCTCTCACTAGAGCGATTAGCAGCCGAGTGTGAAGCTGCTGGGACAAGAACCAGCACCTCCAAAACCAAGACCATCATCCTCAACTCGAAAAGGATGGAGTGTCCTCTTCGGATTGGGAATGAGATGCTTCCCCAACTGGAGGAGTATCTCAGGATCTTGTTCACAAGTGAGGAAAGAATGGAGCAAGAGATTGACAGGCGGATTGGTGCAGCGTCTGCAGTGATGCAGACTCTGCATCGGTCCATCATTGTGAAGAAAGAGCTGAGCCAAAAGGCAAAGCTCTCGATTTACTGGTCAATCTACATTCCTACACCCACCTATGGTCACGAACTCTGGGTAGTGACTAAAAGAACAAGATCGCATTTACAAGCGGCCGAAATGAGTCTTTTCCGCAGGCTTATGGGGTCTCCCTTGGAGATAGGGTGAGAAGCTCGGTCATCTGGGAGGGGCTCAGAGTAGATCCGCTGCTCCTCTGCATCATGAGGGTCAGATGAGGTGGCTGGGGCATCTGGTCACGATGCACCTTGGACATCTCCCTGGCAAAGTTGTCTTTTTTAACACTTATTCTGGTATTTTATGTAGCTGCAGCAACAATTTCCTGTAAAGAATCAATGAAATATTTTATCTTATCTGATGGTTGAACTTTTATTTAACAGACACAAGTACAGGTAGTGATTCTCAGAGTTGGGAAAATGTTGAGAGAGAGGCATGTTTACATCTGTTACCTCAATTCATCCAACACATTTTAATCATGTGGGAACTGAGGATAATACGACTTGCAGTTTTGAAAAATGAATCTGTGTCCATTCTTGCCGTAGAAAAGATTACTGCTGCTCTGCAATCTGTGGTTATTGCCTAGTTCTCATCATGTACCTTAATAGGAGACAGATCTGGACTTCAGGCAGGCCAGTGAAGCATGCACACTCTGTAAACTTTGCTATTGAAAGTAATTCAGAATGACGTCTGGTATTGTCCTGCTGAAATAACCACAAAATACATTGCCTTGATGGCAAATATGTCTTCATAATTCCAATACACACCTCTGCATCACTGGAACTCTAACACATGTCTGTGTTAGTCACCCATGCCACGATCACTGATGCACCTCCTTAGCATCACAGTTGCTGGCCATTTTTGCTTTAAAAGGCAAAACCTTTGGTTGATTTTCCTTT
This sequence comes from Atherinosoma microstoma, assembly GCA_037177055.1. Classification (NCBI taxonomy): domain Eukaryota; kingdom Metazoa; phylum Chordata; class Actinopteri; order Atheriniformes; family Atherinidae; genus Atherinosoma; species Atherinosoma microstoma. The sequence goes on along the minus strand of JBBBVU010000015.1, from coordinate 27,864,921 downwards.
TATATCCAATCCGGACACCCTTACCTGAGTGTGGTTAATTGGATTTTTTTTAATAAACTTCTCTTTCTTTGTCTCTTTTCAATCCATCCATCCATCCCTCCATCCATCCATCCATCCACCCATCCATGCATCCATCTATGTTTTTCCGGTTGCAGAGGCAACAGGTTTAACCTAGACATCCCTCTGCCCCACTCACACTCTCCAGCTACTCCTGGGGGATCCATAGGCATTCCCAGGTCTCATCCCATTTCCCAGCTGGGTGTGCTCGAGAAATCTCCAAAGGGATCCGACCAGTAGGCATGCTATAATGAAATGAAATGAAAAATACTTTATTAATCAGATGCCCATACCACCGTCCTTCGTACACGTGTCTGTTAAATAAACTTTGAATGAATTAGCAAATTACCAATTTGCTGCTTCTTTTTAAACTTCCTTACTTTTCTGGAAAAGGGTTTGTACAGGCTTGTTAGCTAGTAAGTGTTATTGCTACAGTCATGCCAAAATACTTGAAAAGATGCATAATCACTTGTGCTCCTCACACAGCTGTTTCCAGAAGTCCCTTTAAACACAGCTGCTGTAGTTCTGTGTGTTTCAAACACTCCGCCCATGTTGTTCCCCTTTCTCAATCCTTGTGGCTGTCACCTCAACAACGGGCAGTAAAAGAAGTTTTTGTGCTCTCCGCGTCCGCTGAGAAAAACACCAAAAGCCCAGAGCCAAGTGTGTGATGGCAGTTAATGTAGTTTGTAGTATAAATTTCTGAAAAGGGCATTTGGAAATGTGTTAATAATGGTGGCAAAGTGACTTGGTCCCGTGTTGAACAGGGAGACTATTGTCTTGGCTCTCTTGGAGCCTGCTGGAGAGATTAAGCACCCAGAGAAGAGATGAAGTACAGAGGAGAGTAGGGAGGGTGTGGGTCTCAGGGTTGATTTGAAGGGCTTGGATGTTGGTTTGGAGCGTGTTGAAGGGGAGGGGACTCCCTCTCTCACTCTCTTCCTTTCTTTGAGAAGTTGGTGAGGGCAGCTGGAGGCACGCAGCGTATTGTAGCGCTCTAGGGCCATGTGGTTTGTATTAGTGAGGACAGGGTGTCTGGCACCAGGATAGAGAGTGGGTGGTGTAGATGGAGTTAAGGGTGTATAAGGTTAAGAGGTTACAGGACATTTAGGTTCTCAGATATGAGAGAAAATCTGAGAATCAACAGTGAGAAAGACCAGGAGGTTTATCTGTTTTTAGATGTAAGTGACAGAACTAATCATGTGGAAACAACAAGATATGATCAAACTCTGTTTAGCTAGTTTGTTCAACCCTCATTAAATCATGTTGCCCTCCATATTTTTCTCATTTTACTTAGAGGAACACACTAACTACATGTCATAAGTACTGAGTAAATGTACTTATGCTGAAATTTAAAAAGAGGCTTGAGAACATGGTTTTTGCAAAAACGCAAAGAAGAAGAGGGACTTTATTTGATGTTATCACTAAATATTACACTTATTACTTATTTTAATATATGTACTTATATGCATATGTATTTTTAAATATGCATAGATTTTGGGTTATTTACTGGGTTAATATAAATAGAGATATATAGCCAATTAGTGATGATTGTTTATTGATTATGGAGAAGGGGTGGAGGTAAATCAGCACGTGCTTCTACCTACTCTTGTTTAAACATGTTAAGTATTATCACTACTTTTTGGCTTACTTTTGGTTTGGTTTGGTTTTTCGTTGCTTTGCTGGTTTTGTTTTTTTATTTATTTATTGTCTGAACTAATCAAAATAAAAAACTAATTCATTCAAGTTATGTGTAGACATCATTAAAACATTTAATCTTTATTCTATAGTATAGGATAATGAATACGTTAGCTTTGCTTGTTGTGTTTGTTGTTGTTTTTAATAAAACTTTCAAACACCTTATAAGCATACCCTTTTAAGACAACTATTCAACGATGCAATAAATCTCATTTTTATGACTACTTGAGTGAATAAACTGTATAATACAATACAGTTCTGTAATTTCAACTCAATTATCTAGAACGTTTTAAAAATGGTGAGTTCAATCAGTTTGTCTTATATTTCCTGCTGAAGCTGATCTGTTGGCACTCTGTCCAGCTGGATCAGGTGCTGATGCTGCAGTCACCTGGGGACTCTGACCTGGACAGTGCACCACCAGGATCCATGCAGCTGGAGAACAGGGAGAAGGCCTACAGTCAGAAACTACATGCCTACCAGGAGGCCCAGAAGAGACAAGCCCAACTGGTTCAGAAGCTGCAGAACAAGGTGGCTGAAACAAACCTCATAGTTCAGACATCTTCACACAAGAAATGGAAAGTTCGCTTCGCAGAACAGTGTGTTTTATGTTTTTCTCCCAGCTGCTTCATTACAAGAAGAGGTGTGGAGAACTAGAGGAGCAGATGCTGGAGAAGACTTCAGAGACCGAAAGTAGGAAATTTTCGGTGCGTCGAAATGACTACATGACCTTAAAGATCCGTGTCACTCAGTTATACACTACTGGCCGCTTCATCAAGTCCACTTGTTCAATTCCTTGTTCACACAAATATCTAACCAGCCAATCACATGGCAGCAACTCAACACATCTAGTCATGTAGACATGATGAAGACGACTTGATGA
>JBBBVU010000015.1:27830981-27841821 GCA_037177055.1 Atherinosoma microstoma | reverse complement strand
ACAGACGAAACCGGGGTAGTGTGGTGTCGGCTGAATGAAGGCTGGGCTGACTAGGTGCTAGTGTGAAAGGGGCATAAATGTTCTGGTTCAGTTACAGCCTGTGTTCAAACAGTCTTCATGTTGCTTTTCACATTTTGGCATCATCACACCAAGAAGAAACCTAATTAAATGTCCTACCATCACCATGTGATATTAATGTAGCACTAACTTTTCAAATTTTTTTCATAAATGTCACCAAAAAGTTAAATATCCTTAACTTTTTGTGAGTAGACTGGACAGCTCAGTTGGCAAAGCATCAGTCTTCAACACAAATCTCGATGCCAACCAGCGAAGTTGAGTAAAGTGACGTTTATTATGATTCCATTATAAAACAAAATAAAAAAAATTTTGTATTTTTGAAGTTTTTGACCTCATTTATATGTAATTTAACGCTTTGAAGCATATTGTTGTTTTCTGTTTTATGCAAATGTTCTTTATTTTTATTGCACTTTACAACAACCCACTAGTGAACCTAAGCGCTTTACAAAAGATCAAACAACAATTTAAAAACACACCAGAAAACAAGTGAGATGATGGTATATTTGCAAATTGTCCACTTCAATGGACGTCAGTGAGTCATCCAAGACACTGCCACTCACTGAAGAATAAATAAATATGGTATAGAATTTCATATGTATAAAGACATTGTAATTACCAAGTTTGCCTCAGTGATAAACAGTCACGGTGTGTGGAGGACGAGGACCCAAATGTAGGGTGGAGAGGCACGACACAGACAGATGTTGGAAATAAAAGGTTTAACGGAAATAACTGTAGCTGCTGCACAGGCAGGATAACTAGAAGTAACAGAAGCAGACTCATACAAACAACACAACAATGACACTGGGGAAACGACAAAGATCTGGCAGTGATGAATAAACCTGGGGGTATATATACTGAGGTGAACAAGGAGCAGGTGAAGCTAATTAGCAAATGAAACCAGGTGTGATAATGAACAGGAAGTGAACAGAACACGGTAGGGGACGAACCTACAAAATAAAACAGGAAACTAAACAGGACTGAGACCAGAAACAAAGACATTAATACAACAAGAAATACACCAAAAACCCACTGATCATGACATAAACAGGACAAGAAAATGGTACGGCTATATTTCTAGAGAATATTTATATAAGTATTGCATTATTTTATAGATATTATTATAGAATAGGTAAAAAATAAGTAAGCTTAATTACATCTGAGTATTAGGGCCACATTCTGAAAATATTTTTTCATAGACTTCAAGAATAAAGTCGTAAAATTAAGAGAATAAAGTCCTAATTTTCCGAGGAAAAATGTTTAATTTTACAAGAAAAATGTTGTAATATTATGAGAATAAAGTTGTAATATTCTAACCAGTTGTCTTAGAAGAGGGAAGTTGTTCAAATTGGGGATGTGGGGCATTTCATGAAGTTGTATTTCATTATAGGTTTTACAAACCAGCCGATACTTAATCTTACGGCACGTCAGGACCACATTATCGTTAGTATGAGAACTTCAAAAAGAATGTGCAAGAAAATGAATCTATTCTGTGGAAAGAAACAGGCGGACTTGGAGGAAATCGCTGCCTTTGTGGGGGGGTAATGGCTGGAACCGGTCGACTGCAGGGTTAACCATGGATGCATCAGCTGGCCATTCAGAGGGGTGTGTGGTTTCTCAAGAAAAAAATCCAGCTGATCAGCTGATGCATCCACAACGTTACGAAATGCTCTTAACAACTTTCCTCTTCCCAAACAACTGGTCAAAATATTACAACTTTTTCTCGTAATATTACGACTCTTCTCGAAGCCTGAAAAAATGTTTTTCTTAATGTGGCCCTGGTACTTAATAAAAAGTCAAATAAGAACGAAAATAAAGAAAAGCATCACTGTACATGTCTGTAGAAGGAAAATATTGCATGTGAAAAAAACGTGTCCCTGTTTTTTAATAATTCATTCATCAAATGTTTGATTGTTATTAAACACACTGATGTCTTTCATTAAACATTAAAACCCCAAAATAAAACAAAACAAAGTCCATATTACTGGTATACTGTGTTTTTTCCTGACATTTTTTACAGTGTACATTTGATATGGCTCTTAATTATTCAAAACCCAAAGGAATTCTAAAGATGTAGACAAAAATAAACAGCTGAATGTTGGCTGCTGCAGAGTTTAAGGAATGATTTGGCAAGCATGGCCGTGTCTTTAAATTATAAAATATAAATCATCTCAAAGGACTTAAGGCACCACTGTTATGACCAATACACCATTTAATCTACAGTCTAATGGAGCATGTAGAGAGGTGCTGAAACTAGGCATGCTTTGTAACTCTGCCTGTTTGCACAGGTTGCAGGGCTGCAGTGTCGTGTGAGGGAACTGGAAACATCCGATCAGCAGAGCCAAATGCTGCTGCAGGAAAAAACAGCTTACCAGCAGCAGAGTGACCAGAGGCACAGAGAAACCACTGCTCAGCTGGAGGCAGCGTTAGAGGACTCCAGGACCAAAGTCAAGGAGCTCTCTGTGCAGGTTGGGCTTGCTGAAAACAAGGCCCGAAGCCTGGAGGAGCAGCTGAGTCTGCGTGAGGCCGAATGCAGGAGCCTGGAGCAGCAGCTGTCAGGACTGTACTCAGCTCTGCACCGCACCGTTGGTGTCAACCGTACACGGACTTCTGATAAACCTGGGTCACGAAAACGGTCCCTGTCTCCCTGGAGGAGACACCTGTATGTGAAAGGTAGGACAGGACATGGTAATGTTATGTTTCTCCCATCTGTAAGGACGTGAACTAAGAAGTTTGGTCTCTTGTCAGGAGAGAGTTTAACAGAGGATGAGGAGTTGAACGTGGAAACTGTGAGCATAGTCCTACAGGGATTCCTGCAGGAACTCAGGGATGCACAAAAAGAAAGGGTATGAATAAAAGTAATAAGAGCTAAATCATGTGCAAACTATATTTGCAATTCAAAGTTTCCTTTTTTTTTTTTCAGGATGAGGCCGAGGCTCAGATATCCAGCCTGAGTCAACGTGTAGCTGAACTCAAAGGCTGCCAGGAGCAGTCAGCCGCCCAGCTGCTGCAGCTGCAGACATCCTTGAAGCATTCAGAGGCGGGTAAGGAAGCCGGTGAGACCTGTGAGAAAGTATCAGTCGTTATTCATCTTTTTTGTTTTATATTTTTCATGTGTGTGCTCTTTCAGAGAAGCGAGAACTGGAAGGACGGCTGCACGAGGTGCACGCTTCCCTTTCCCTGCAGAAAGATGTGGCACATCGTACAGAGCAGGAGAAGAGAAACGTTGAGGCAGAGCTGGCCCGGCTCAAGACTGGCTTGCAAGCTGCTCAGACCGAGTCCAGGGAGCTACAGGTATGTAAGAGGCAAAGAAATATTGAAAGAAATGCCACACAGCATCCTCTGTGAGTCTAAGAAAGTACTCTCCCAATACCTTGGTAGGACAAGTTGGATATCCTGCAGGGGTTAGACTCGTGTGCACATGCAGAGCAGCAGAAGCTCAAAGAGTCTCTGGAGACAGCAGAAAGCAGGGTGAATCTTCTCGAGCTCTCCCAACGTACCCTCGAAGGTGAGCTGCAGAGGGCCCGTCTGAGGGCGGCGGAGCTGGATGCAGAAGCCGGGGCTCTGCAGGAGAGACTGAAAGACATGAGGATGAAACTGCGTGAGAGTGAAGACCGATGTGCAGCACTGAGGGTCAGCGAGGAGAGGCTGGTCACATCTCTGTCTAGAGCTGAGCAGCATGAAAACCTGCTGAGAGGGAAGGTTCAGGAACTTTCAAACACTCTCAGTTACAACAGGAGCAGCATTGGAGCTCTGCAGGAGCAAATAACACGGCTGCAAGCGGCTCTAACCGCCAGCGAGCAGGACCGAAGGCTGCTGCAGGTAGACCTGTTACTTAACAAGAAGTTTGAAGATATAGCAATACCAGCGTCGTATGTCGTAGCTCTGCTGTGTAGTTTTAGTTTTTACATTTTCCTTCTCTCACATTAGGAGGGTTTTCAAATGTTAACAGAGTTATAGTGAAGCTCTTCGCGTCCCTGAGGTCCAGACAGTTTCCTGAGCTTAAAATGGTGTTTATTAACTCTTTATTTCAGGTTATTAACCCTTAAAACTCCACCAGATCTCCAGCACTCCCAAACGCAATCACTGTCAACAGTTTCTCAGGAGCAGTCCTGTGTAACTGTGGGGTAAATTGTGATGGATAGCTTACCCTTTAGGTTTTCCGGGCATTTATATCCCGTCCAGAAGGTTTACAATCCAGCCATAAAATGTTTATTCAGTGACTATATGGTAAATCCACAATGAAAGATCCATGATAACACCATTAGTTATCACATTTTCCTTATAAAAAAAGATCACTATCACTACTATGTTACTAAGAGACCTCTTTTTTGACGCAGTCAAACTTTCTACCAATCAGAGAACTTAAATTGAGGGTAATGTCCAATCAGGAGCAGCCAAAGATCAATAAGCGAGCAGAAAGTTCTGTATATGTCGGAAAAGAAGAAGAAATAATGTTCCTCTATGGCTGGAATAAAGCCAAGAAGCTGAGTTGGAGTTGGTTTAGTGAGGATAGGAGGTAAATAGTAGCAGAAATAACCGGAAATGAAGGAAATGTGTAAATCTGTCATCTGCAGATGAGAAAAGTCTTGGTCACTGTTGATCTGTGTGTTATTTCTACCAAGCACTGTTAGTAATAAACTGTTTTCTTGTTGTGGTTAGCCTTTATGGTGCTATATCTATTGATACGTTCATTTTACATCATTTTAACCTCATAATCTGACAACTGAGGCTGTCCTGGAAACATCATGTCGCCATGGTGACTGGAATTAAAAGGGTTCAACTTGTACATTCATTTTTGCATAAAAATGGATTCAGAAAATCCTGGTCTTGGATGAAAATGACATAACTAAAAATGTTTCCCAAAGTTGAAATGACTGCTATGATACAGGACTATGTTAAGGAGAACTGTCTGGTTGTATGGAAATGCACCAAAGATCATCAGTGTAAATCTCCTGATTTGTTCAGTGATAGAAAAATCTCTCTTCTTATCAACAACTGCTCACAGTTAAAGACCAGTCAGACATGTGAGGTGTACAACCACAAAGTTTTGATGAAAACGTGGTGCTTTTCAACACGTATCTTACAGGAACGTCTGGATAAAACCCAAGGTGCTCTCTCAGAGAGTAAGAGCCTGAACCACACACTGACAGAGCAGACCCAGAACATTCAGAGAGCCCGAGAGGACTCAGAGCTGAGAATGTCTGATCTGGAGAAGCAAAACAGGACCCTGAAGCAGGTAGGTCACTGCGTTGAAGTAAAGGAGGGTGCAAAGGTCGAGTCTCTGATCTCCCTGGATAAAAGCTGTGATGTCCGTTGATCTGTCCACACTTGTATGAATACTGACTGATGACATCAGATTGGCTCAAACTGTCTGCGAAGCCTTGAGATGACATTGTCGTGAATCGGCGCTATACAAATAGAGCTGCGTTGAATTGAATTGTGACGTGTTTTTTATTTGTACTCAGAGCCTGAAGCAACAGCAAGAGGCTGAACTGGAAGCTTCCCAGCAGCTGCAGAGAGAGGAGGACCTGCGAGAAAATCTCACCAGTCTGCAGAGCTCCTTGCAAAAGCTTCAGAGTGAGAGAGCAGAGAAGGAGAAGGCCCTGACGCGCCTCAGCAAAGACAAATCTGCTCTGAGAAGGACGCTGGAGAAGGTGAGATGACTTACCTGCAAAACTGTGCTTCAGTGCGGTGCTTTGATTTCTTGAAAAATTACTTTAGCTTCTATTCAAAAGTCCAAAAATCTCAAAGGCTTAAACTGCTTTTTGGTCAGTGGGGCTTAAAAAAAAAAAGTGCTGAATATGAGGTGAAGCATTGAATTTAATAAGAGTGCCAAACCACAGTTGGCTTCATCTGTAATTAACATATCTTAAAGTCAGTTCTACAACAGTTGGAAACCAGTGCATGAAACTGGCCAGTACTGAAGTCATGTCCATTTAGTGCTGGTCAGCGCCTCGCTGCCACGTCCTGACACACAGCTGCCGACTAGTCATTAAGACACGTAATGGAGCTGTTACATTAATCCTTGCAGGAAAAGATTTAAATAATTTGCTGTTTTATTATTTCCTTCATTTTCTACGTTGTGTAAAGTGATGGAGACATGTTAGTGGACGGTGAGAACCAACAGGCTCTCTGCTTGGTCTCTGCTACACACATTACAGGAAGGCACACGGGTGCAGAACAATCATGGTAAAGTCGTTCACATTATGTCACCCTCGTGCTGCTTTCAGGTGGAGATGGAGAGGCTGAGGAAGGAGGAGGAGGCAGCATCTGTTGCCAGAGAGAGAGCGCAGTTGGAGCAGGAGCTGGCTGAGAAGCAGGACCTGCTGCAGACTCTGCAGGTGAGAGGTTGCAGGATTAAGGGGCGCGACTTGCACCGCAGGGGCACAACAAATGGAAATAGAAAACTTCAAGCAGTGCTTACTCATATTTATATTTGCGTTGCACCTTTATGGTTTCCTCAAATGAATGAGGAAGATTTTTTGTGTCTACACAACAGCATAAGAATATCCTCATCTTTAACTTTTTATACTCCGTTTTCATTCATGTAAACCCAAACGAACTGTCTTCAGGCTCAAATCTCCCAGTTGGAGCACTCTCACGCCCAGCGCCTCCTGGAGGTGACTGCCCGTCATCACCATGAGCTGGATTTGGAGACAGATCGTCTGAGGGACAGTCAGCTGCAAGCAGAATGGGCCTTGGAGAGCAGGGAGAGGGCTCATCGTCAGAGGGTCAAATGCCTGGAGGAGCAGGTTTTATATGCCTAACCAATCATTTTCTAGACAAAATGTCCTCGTTTTTATCATGTTTGTTCTTTTGACATCGATATTGTCCTACCTCTTTGTGTTTAATAGGTGCAGACTCTCAAAGAGCAGCTTGACCAGGAGACCAGGAGACGGCAGACCTATTTCAATCAGATGCTGCAGCCCGGTGTGTAGGCAGTGTAGAATGTGGCACATCTGTCTTCTGACTTTGCTGCTCTGCTGGCAGCTTCCCAGTAAACTGTATGTTTCAAGCTACATCCTCACTTTGGAAGCACACAAACGCACTCCCAAGGCGTTCGCACCACCACGCACATGTGCACAAAGGATTAGATTAATCTGCTGTAAAACGCAACAACAACAAACAATGAGTGTTTTGTTACATGAGCTGGATGTGCCAAATTGTTTTTAGGATTTCCTGCAGCTCACTGTTGTTTTTCTGTCTGATTCTGTTGCGTTGCCTCGAGAAAACGCCGACGAAATGCGATCATGTCCTAACTTTATATTGTGTCTCCTAATTAGAATATATGCAGATAATTAGATGAATTGTTTGGGTCATTATGGGATCTCTGGTAGAGTTTTATTATGATTTGTATTGCAGTGACAGTGTGTGCAAAATTTCTAATCATTTTCAATAAAACTGATTGTGTCCATGTGTATGTATAATTTATATGGTCTTGACTCATAAAACTTCCAGAGAGTTGTTGTGTTGTGAACCAGCACCGTTCCAGCTGTTAAAAGTCTTTTTGGAGTCAGTACTGCAGGTAAGAGATGATCTAATTTTTATTCTAAAAAACAAACATCTGCAGACTCAGATCTGTGGTTTTTTGTGGCTCTTTTTATTTTACATGTTTCCTTTCAGCTCCTACAACCAAACTTTCTGTACAGTATATCACATCCATGTTTTCTCTCAGTGTAACTGTACATAGAGGGAGTTTCACTGAAGAGGTGGAGGGATGGGGAGGGAGGGGGGGGACTTGTCAGAGTTTCTTTAAAGCAGCTCTTTGATTATCATAGATCCGCCCAGTGGTTATCCTGTTACCGGCCTCTTTTTAGCTATTGGCTGGAAGGAGCTAATTATGCAAGGTAGTGAATCCCTGTGGGGGAGGTGGGGCCAAAGCTGAAAGAACTCCTTTGGCAAGCAGAATAGAGCTTTTATTGAGGATATTTCTAAGCTGACCATCAGGGACCAAATCACTGGATTGTTTGAAGAAAAAAAACAAAAAAAAACCATCTCAGCTGAATCACGCTGCTCCCCCTCTTTCATTCCTTCCCTCGTTTCATTTCAGTGAGACGGAGAGCAGCTCATGCAGTGCCCGGCAGCAAGCAGAATGCAAAGAATCTACAGTATTCCCCCGTCTCCCAGTAGAAGCCCAGTTCAGTGAGGAGAGGCAGAGGCAGAACCAGGGAGCAGTCGAGGGGAGGACTCGCAGGAGGAACGTACGGTCTTGTCCTGTTCTGCTCTGCACTTGTTGCCTGAGGTGTGTGTGTTAGTGCGCTCCTCCCTCCCTTCTGCAGTGCCTGCTGTCAGCTCCATCCCTGGGTGGCTGAGGCCATGGTGCTGGTGCTGCAAGCCCTGCTGTCCTGCTTCTGCACCCTGATCTCCCTGAACCTGCTGCCCAGGGTGGAACCCGCTGTGCCCTTGGAGGACTTCTACCCCTTCGGCCCGGACAAGGGAGACTCCCAGACCGTTGCTCAGGACGACGGAGGCTCTGGACTCCGGGAGATTTCTGTTGCTTTCCCGTTCTTTGGAGACAAGCACACGGGACTCTATGTGAGTACAGCTGAGTGTGTATTTTTTTTGCATGTTAAATTTTGTGAGATGATATTTGGCACAAGACCAAACACAGTTTGTATATATTCATGTACTCCTGCAAACTTTGCTGTGTAACCTCATTAGTACAATCTCATGTTTTCCCCTCACGGCTGGAATCGTAATCCTCCATGTCTCTGTCTTCACTTTACATCTGCCCTTCATGCTCTCTCTGGGGGTGGGGGGGGAGATAAACTACCATCAGAACAAAGAGCTGTTTAAGGAAATGACAGTTTGTGTTCTTACTGCTGCTGCAGCATCTGTGAGCTGCTCTCTTTTCACAAGAAGCAGGAGTGTAGAGAAAATATGCACGCCGGAGAGAGAGAAACAGCGCTCATGGGAGGAAGCTGAGTGGTTTGACAAGGATTTTCGCACAGCGCAGTGAAACACCCCTTTGATCTGCCTTTGTCATGTATTGGGTTCAGTTCCAGCGCATGGAAAGGCAGAACTCCCTTAAATCAACACCACCTGTTGCGGTTATGCATCTCCCCTTCCTCGCTCAGAGCCCCGCCTGCCGCTTCTCTACTCGGGCCGTGGGCAGGGGAGGCTGAGGAACCATGGCAACAACGGGCAAGGTCAAAGGTTGTCTTTCTAATCTAAGCATCGGAGAGTGAGGTCAGTCTCCTAATGAAGAAATATTTCAGACTCTCCTGCAACACGGGCTGCGTAAAGACACCGACAGTGTTTATAACCGGAGAGTTTGAGCATTCTTCTGCAAGTCAGAACTGCGTGCACACACCACAGTATGTTTCTTACAGGTTTTGCAATAAATTCCATCTCTTCTCTTGGAAATAATACCGATACCCAGTAATCTAATTAGACAAGATAAGACAAGTTAGTGGTTGCTTGACTTGTTGATCTCAGGCTGAATTATTATCAGAGAGATGAGAGTGAAGGTGCTGCTCATTCTGATATGTGCTGCACTAGAAGTTATGCGATATCCTGCAGCTCACTCTGCATCTCATTGAGTATAACAGATCATGGCAGGCTCTTGAAATTACAGTCAAACTGGCTTTAAATGCCTCACCTGAATCCATTAAACATCTGCTGTAAAGCGAGCGGACCACAAGGTGATATTTGGAGCCAGAGGGTTGCTTTGAACAGGTAATATTTCACTGAGTACTAAGGGGGTAAATTTGTATCAATAATTCCCCCCCAGGAGTTTGCTCCCGAGCCTTTGGGCTGCCGCCACATGGAAGCTGTAGACCCAAACAGATTTTAGACGCTGGGTGGGTGCCGTCTTACTTTGTTACCATTACTGATGCATTTTGAGTCTTTAAAGCTTTCACAGCAGATCCCATTAAAACCTTTATCCTCCCCCGTCTCTCTCTGTCTGAAACAAAATGTCTTATTTTCAACAGTTGCCATCAACAAACTCAGCGGTGGGTTCAAGGTCTGCCACAGCTATGCAGGGCTTGGTTACAGCGATCTCTAAAGTCACTTAACCAATTCTTGACAAGAGCCCCCTGTACAGGGAAAGTGTACAGCATGAGATATGTGCAGGACAGAAGATGTTTGCACACACTAGGAAGCAGCAATGCTAACATGTAGCATAGCAACATGACGGGGAGAAACTTAGCTACAAGACTCTACCAAGCATTGCCATGCAAACCAAACACAGTTTGACCCGAGCAGTTATATTGGAATGTAAGAAAACCATGAGAACATCACTGTCCATTTTAGAGCTTCTGCTATTATTCCACTTCAAGCAAACCACATAAACAAGGAGTCGTATGAAAGCAGAGACTCTGCTGGTCACAAAGATGTCTGTCTCATCACTGTGGGACAAAAACTCTGAATCGTAAATCTGGTCTTACTTTTGCTTTTTTGTGTTGAAAAGTTTCATACCAGCTCTAAAAAAAACTCTGCTAATGTGTCTCCTATGACTCTGTCTTTGTTTGACATGAATAATGAAGGTCCTGCTGGTTTCTATGGAGATGAAGAAGGTTTTATAGTAAAGTATTCCCTCTTCCTATCATCTACTATGTTGGGCTTCACTTCTTTCTGGATTCTTATGGTGTCTCCAATAGCCCTCTATGCTCTACGCTAAAGACAGATATGGAGCCTTTGGTCCATTTCCTGCATCCTTTATGTGCATGATTGGTCCGTTTACACTATTTTTATAGTCAACTTTTGTACAGTTCCTCATCACACATTATTTGACTCATTGCCAGGACTACTTATTGCT